>JABFPJ010003725.1:0-15381 GCA_022817425.1 Gryon sp. ZL-2020
ACACGGCAGCCAACCCTTTCAAGTGAAACTTCAGTACTACGTTACTCATAGTACCACCTATGAATAACGAAAACACTTCTGGAGGAGAAGACTCCTCTATCGCAGGTCATGACTCGGCATCAGAGGGCGCTCTGACGAAAAGCTCCCCCAACCAGGAAACACAACACAATAGACTATTTGCACAACTATATGACCCAGAAACAGTTACGCCTTCGAAAAAGGCCAATCTTGCAAACTGCCCCCTTGGCGACGCAAGGACGATGACTGATCCGGGAGATTCTGAGCGAGTAGACATTGATGAGCCTGAGGAATATAACTCCTCAACTCTCAAATACTTGATATGCGAGATCAAGCAGATGCGATCTGAGAGCAACTCCCGTATGGACCATTTGGCTCTTACCATGGGAGAGTTGAAACAAGCCAATGTTAATCAGGCGGAATTGGTGGAGCCGATGAGTGATCGGCTCGAACAGCATGCCAAAACCTGGAACGAAAACTGGCAAAAAATTAATGCGAACATCTCAAACTTACAAACCGAACTTCTTGAAGTGAGGGAAACGCAATCCAGTCACGAATCTAGACTTTTGGCTCTGGAAAAAGCTCCCGCAGGAGTGAACAACCAATCTGCCATTTTAGATATACAAAACGAGCTGAGACTAATTAAAGTGCAAGCAGAAAGAAATGAGAAAGTCAAACGAAAGAATAACATAATTATTAGAGGCCTCCCAATCTGCGAAGAGAATACCAGAAAATCTGTGACTGACTTCCTCCAAACCAATTTTGATGTGAATCCATCAACAATTGTGGAAAATTATCCCATAGCCTCGGAAAAGGCCATCTGCAAAGTCATCCTTAGCGATCTTACCACTAAGATAGCTATAATGAAAAATAAACAATCCAAATTAGCAAGTAAAGGTATATTCGACAACGACTATATTCGACGACTATAATCGACAACGACTATATTCCTCAAGAGTCGGAAATCCAGTATCACCTACGGTCTGTTGCGAGAAGGAGAAAAGCTGAAGGGAAATTAGTCCGTCTGTCCCATTTGAAGATACTCATCGAAGACATATGGTTTACGTGGAATATAGCCGACAACATACTTGTCCCATGTCAACCTGGAGCTCGTAGACCCACTGCCCTGCCCAACCAAAAAAACGTGGAATCAACCCTGTAACAATAACTTTTTGGAATACTATAGAATTGGCGAGCCTTAATGACCGTGATCACACACTACATTCAGATATCATGTGCATCTGTGAAACCTGGTCCACCAGTGCCACCCCCCTTTTACAGGATAAATGGCAGGATTACACCTGAAAAGCAGTTCTAGCTACGCGAGACCACAGCACAGGTAGAGCGAGTGGAAGACTGATGCTATTCTACGAGAACGAGACTTGTCGAGTAACTATCATCGAGGAGAGCAATCTTTGGATATTCGCCCACTGTGCCATTGAATTATCAAGCTTTCTTTTGTTTATATAAAGCCGTTTATATTGTTTATATAAAGCCTTTTATGTTGTTTATATAAAGCCGCAGCAAGACATTCAAACAGCGCTTTCGTCACTGCAAGATGTGATCCTTTCACTGCCTGAGAGATTCCCGGATACCCCAATCATCCTCGGTAGCGACTTCAACGCGCGAGTCGGCTCTCACTCTGAGCTAGTCGACGACATTCTGGAAGGTTTCAATTTGTATCCACACCCACAGTCGCTAGATAAAGTCACTAACGCCAGAGGAAGAGAACTGACTGAATACATGAACGAGAACGGTTTCATACTACTTAACGGTCGCACAGTTGGGGACTTTCCCGGCCAATTTACGTTTCACAGCCACTCGGGGAGTAGCACAATAGACCTGGTCTGGATCGATGCTGCCCACGTAAACTTGATAAATGACATACACATTTTTCTAGACATCAATAAATCAGACCACTTTCCTGTACAAATTTCGCTAAACGTATTTAATTACTCGACCGACTCTCAACCAATCCCTGGCAGCAGCGTGACCGACAAATTATTCTGGGCATCAAACCAAGCTCACCGCCTATCAACAAAGTCTTAGTACCAATCTCCAGTATCTTGACTTGCCACGAATGGGTCCTGAACAATGCGATGCTATCATGACGTCAACTATCAGTGAAGTGGCTGCAGAACTTGGTCTTATCAGGAAAGCTACGCGGAACTCGGCAACTGGCGCGGTGCAGCCCAAGAAACGATGGGTTGACGGGCAATGTCTATTGATGCGATCCAAGCTGAGGAAGTCACTGAGGATGGCAAAGAGAAACTTATTCCAAGAACCCTTCAAGTCGGAATATCTAAATCTCAAGAAACTTTATCGAGACATGCTTGCGACGAAGAACAAAACTTTCGAAACTGCCTTGAGAGAGAAATTTTCAAAGATCCATAGTCCTGGTGATTTCTGGGATGCTTATAGATATTCCAGGCCGAGGAAAGTAACAACTAATCCAATAGCTATCACGGAGCACTTTTATGAATCCGTATTCTCACCGAGAACTGCCGAAACCTTGACCTTTTTTGGCACAGCAAACATGACCTTGGACAACCCGATATCTGTGGCCGAAGTCAAACTTGCGATCCGGAAATGCAAAACGGGCAAAGCCGCCGGCCCCGATGGTATCCCTGCGGAATTCATCAAAAATCTCCCGGAAAATTGGATCGTTATTCTACAACATCTATTTAATGTAATCTTAGAAACGGAAAAAATTCCTCCATCTTGGTGCCGCGCCCTACTGACCCTGATCTACAAAAAAAAGGTGATATCTCTAACCCACGAAACTACCGAGGGATTGCCATTCTCAACTGCTCCTTAAAACTATTTACACATATCATCAACAACAGACTATTAACTTGGACAAAAGAAAACCAAATCATCCCCGAGGCGCAATCTGGGTTCCGGAAATCAAGATCATGCCTGGAGAACGTTTATGTTCTGAACTCAGTTGCTCAGCATTACCTCAAACAAGGCATCAACACCACCTATGCCCTCTTCGTCGATTTTGAGCGAGCTTTTGACTCAGTTTCACACAAACTATTGTTCCAGAAACTGTATGATCTGGGCTGCAGTCCAAAGATAGATAGTCCGGTTACTGAAAAGCCTATACGACCATGCGACCTTGAAAGTCAGGATTGATAACAACTTCTCACGGGACATCCAGGTGACTGAAGGAGTACTCCAAGGCGAAGTCCGGAGCCCTCTTTTATTCTCGATATTCCTCCCCGATTTAGAGCAACACCTTAGGCATGATGATATAGAGGGCGTCAGTCTCAATGCTTCAACTGATGTGCCTCTTCTAATGTTCGCCGATGATATTGTTATTTTGGCGCGATCACCAGTTATCTTACAGAACATCCTGAACTAGCAAGTTATTGCATGGCATACCAACTCAAGGTTAACTCCAAAAAAACCAAGATTCTTCAGTTCAAGCCAGCAGGGAGGAAAACGAGTAGAACTTTTCGATACAAAGGAGAACCCATCGAGATCGTCAGTTCATATGTATACCTGGGCGTTACAGTGAGTGACCAGGGATGCCAGAATCATGGGGAAAATCTCACAATCTCACAACTGTTATTGTTGTTAGATTGTACCATAATTATTGTACAATCTGGCAACGCTGTGAGTGACTCCTCGCTGGGTCAAAAAGCAACCTTGGACTCAATCTCCAAGTTAAACTTCGCCCTAAGTACCATCTTTAACATCTGTGCAACTCCAGAATCGACTCTTGGCCAGCAAGGATGAAACTTTGCGACAGCATCATACTAGCAACCCTTCTATACGCAGCGCCCTCGTGGGCCCTGAGATATACTGACCTACTCGAGAAGATTCAGCTCAAATTTTATAAAAGACTTCTTCGCCTCCCGAGGTCGGTTGCCAGCGCCGGCTTGAGACTGGAGCTGGGACGTACCAAAGTTGATCTCAAAGTACTTAAGCTCACAATCAACTTCATTATAAATGTTCTCTCCATGGATTCAACAAGATACCCCAAAATGTGCCTTATACGACAATTCAACGAGTACAGCAGAAGCCCTGTACCAACAAAATATAACTGGCTAAGCAACTTGCACCCATTTCTAGACTCAATCGATATGACCTTTTTGCTGAACAATCCCTATAGGAACTCTTGGGCCTCAAACAAACATCTATTCCTGGAACGCTATGATACGTATTTGCAAATGGTGGATTTGATTTAATACAGCTCCTCACGCTCTCAATTGATCTCTGTTCCTCGCATACTGACCAATGCAAGTGCCTTTTATCTGAAACAAAGATTGCCTCTACCGTTCGTGCAAATTTTTGCCCAACTCAGGACGATGTCCACTAGACTTACCAGATTCTACTGGAAAGGAATGTCTTAAAACCTCGACCATAACTCTTGCTGTCCGATCTGCAACTTGCTGCAGACTGAAACACTTCAACATTTTCGGTTTACTTGCCCTATATACAAACACTACCGAAGCTTTTATCTGATCCCTATTTTCAGAAGTAATCATCAAAACCTAGAAGAAACTTTATTCCTAGTTATTCAAGCTGACCCTCTGATTATCAGGAATGTTGTATACTATACAGGGTGTACCATAAATATATGACATGAATATGACCATCAGACTCCTAGTCAGAAGTTCTGCAAAATTAGACATTGCCACAGATTCAGCCATGGTTGCCACGGCGTTTCCCAAGCTGTGGCAAATGCTATGGCCATACACCATGATACGAGACATGGTATGGCAAGAAATGTGGCTCTTGGCATAATATTTGCCACAGTATGGGCAATACTGTGGCGACCATGGCTAAACCTGTGGCAATGACCATTTTTGAAGAACTTTTGACAAGGAGTCTGATGGTCATATTCGTGTCATACATTTATGTTACACCCTGTATAATCAACTCTCTACGTCTTAGAGCTTTCTGTATCAACGCTTAACTTTTTCTTTCTTCGACTATCCCTTTTGTATAAACTTTTATATATACGACAGCTAATGCTACTTTATATGATATTTATTAATTATTGTCTAATTTTTATCTACTATACAGTATTATTTACTATACTACTATTCTTTTTATAATTCTATGCACGATACCGTATCTCATTGTTACAGGGAAAATCCCTTAAACGATTGTAATTAATAAATAAAAATAAAAAAAAAAGTCATTTATAATGAAGAAAAATACATTTAAAATTTTTAATAAATAAAAAAATTACAAAATTTCAATATTATAAAGAATAAAGCAACACAGAATAAAATATTCACGTTTATCATCATCCTTTGTTAATAATATAGCACATACAGCAAGAAGCATGTTTTCGTTTTCTATTATTCATATTGATTTATTCTTTATACTACTAAAATGATGTAATTTCTTTAATTAATACAAATTGAAAATGTATTTTTTTTATTATAAATGACTTTAAGGAATATTATATTATATTATATACAACAAATATATAAAATAAGTAATATTCTTACAAAACTACCGTAAAACAGTTAATGAAATTTGAAACTGAATAAAAATAATGTCTATTATAAGTTTAAATTTTACAAGATTCATAAATGAAAAAATAAATAGAATTTTAAAACTCCCGAGGGACCATGTACACTTTTCGCATGCAAAGTGTTGCTGCTTGTATTTATTTGTTGCAAATATAGTTGACAACAACCGATAACATCGAGGAAAGGCGCGCAATATCTGAAGTTAACCGTGGATCAACGTTTGGCAATGCACGTCAACAGTTTGTTGCCCATGAAAACCCACCTTAACATGTTTTATTATGGTAAGCCTGTGAGGTGCACATATTTTCGTTAGTCCCCAAGATACGAAAGGTCTGTGCGTTTTCGTTTGATTGTGATGTTTATTTGTTTGCGTCGTATTATTTGTTTATAACCACACAAACAAGGTAAGTCACTTTTTATGAATATATTTTTCTTTATATAAGAAAAATGATACATATATAATCAAAATATTATGAATAAATGATTCATAATATTCATAATATAAATAAATTTACAAAGATAAAAAGCAATATTTTCATTTATTATAATAAATAAAATAAATATAAATAAAATAAAAGGTCTTAATAATACGTAAATGTCATCATCAAAGAAGATGCTACAGAAAAAGACTAACAGAAAAAATTGTAGTTTATTTTTATATTTCACATAAAACTTGAATGTTTCTTTTCTACTCAATTTATTTTATACATTTTAAGTATTAATATTGTATGTATTCAATATCCTAATTTTTTAAATTAAATATTAAGAATTTATAAGTTTAGTTAAATAAGTTAAATTTAGTTAAATAAGTTTAGTTAAATTTCTTTATATTTTGCAATTAATTATTCATATATAATAATTTATGTTGAAATATAATTTTAGATGGATGAGAATTTTTACCTTTGGCAGAAGGTGCAACATACATCACTTACAATGATTTCGATGTAGCACTTCAAACCTACATAATAAAAAGCGGACATCGATATACTATTTTTAGATCTGTGTAAGTCGATTTAAACAAACCTAAACATACTGGATATAATAAGGATTTAAGAATTACAGACTATTTACTGAAATGTGAAAATGCCGTCAAAAATAAGAAAAACGAGAAGGAAGGGTAATAATGAAGAATTATTCCTTTCTAGAGATATACTGGTCAGAAGCAAAACTGCATAAGATTATTGATGATTTTTTGATCAAAACATTTGCGGTTATAAATTTAGTAGTATTTTCCTGCCAATTTTAAGGTTTCTTTTTTCAGAATTAAAGTTAAAAACTTCTGTTTTAAAAAACTAGAAAACTTAATGAAAAATAGTAAATTAAAGAATGAATTTATGTTAGTCTAATGTGAAATAAATTAACAAAATTCCGTTTGGAATTAATTTTTACGAAATTCTTATTTTATAATTGTCAACATAGAGTTCATTCTTTTCCGAACAACAATTTTAAAAAATCCATATTTTGCATTAATGATTTACAAAATAATACATTACATATATTTATTTACAAGCATATTTGCTTTCAATACATTTAAATACGTCTAATTTCCAGGGCCGCGATTGACTCAGGATGCCCTGCACTGATCAAAACTTATCAAATTTGAAATCCACTATGATTAAGAGTGAAGATAAATGTCAATCCCTCGTGCGATGCTGCTGAAGAAAGAAACGATCATGGAGAAAAAAAAGAGAATAAAGCAACGGTGAAACCGGAAAATGTAAGACTAAAGAAGAGAAACGAAGATTTGCAAAGAGAACTGATAATGAAAAGAGAGAAGATGAAAAAATGGCATTTAAAGAATACGTGGAGATTGAAGAAAATGCGGAGATCGAAGAAATTGGTAAAAATGAACAAAACACAAAAATTGAAAAAATGGCGCAGGTTGAAAAAAATGCAAAAAAAATCAAGATATCAAAAAAAAAAACCTGTCCATAAAAAGCTAGAAGAAGAAAAGACGGTCATTCAAGAATACGCGGAGAATAAAAAAAATGAAGAACAGGAGCGAACGCTTCATTTAAAAATGAGGGAAAAGAACCGAAAATGGAAATTGAAGAAAGAGACGCAAAAATAGATTATTTTAAAGCAATTTCGATTTGTTCAGATATGCGGTAAATAGCTCTTGTCATAATCATTAATGATAATAGTGAAACGGTTTATTATTTTATTTTATTTTATTATTTTTTACATTTTACCTTTTTGATGTTTCAGTTTGAAGCATATTTTTAAATTGAAAATCACGAAACGTAACTCCTTTTTTTCATAACGTGTTGAGATAAACCATTGTAACTTTTATTTCTTCCTAATGTTGACAATTTTTTCATCAAATTTAATGCTAAAATTTTTGCTTGGAACTGGCAAGGGTCCGATCGTACAGATAAAATTGTAACACATGATGAATTACTTACAAAAAATGAGAAACATAAAAAAGAAATACATTTAAATAAAGAACTTTAACATAAGAAACTAAAATTTTATGCACATGAAAAATAAACACGAAAGAATTAGAAACATAAAAAACCCGCACAAAATTATCAGAAAAACAATATTAAATACACAAAAAACTGGCACTTAAAAATCACGTACATAAAAAACCGAAACATAAAAAACTCGTACAAATATATCAGACACGTTAATATCAGATACATAAAAAACTGACACATAAAAATCCCGCACAAAATTATCAGAAACATAATATCAAACACACAAAATACTGACACTTAAAAATCACGTACATGAAAAACCGAAACATAAAAAACACGCACAAATATATCAGACACGTTAATATCGGACACATAAACAACTGACACAAAAAAATTCCGCACAAAATTATCAGAAACATAATATTACATACACAAAAAACGGACACTTAAAAATCACGTGCATAAAAAATCGAAACATAAAAAACTCGCAAAAATATATCAGACACATAAAAAACCGGAACATAAAAATCCCGCACAACATTCTATCATTTTTCATTTACTTAAATTAAATAAAGCCGCGGGAGTTCTGAAATACTCATAATAGTTCCAATCATAATACAAGTAATAATTTTGTTGTCAATATTATATTTATATGAATGATAATTAATTATTTATGCAAAAATATTATTCATTAATAAAATTAAATTATAATAAAATGTTTAATATAATTTTATTTAAATTATAATAAAATTATAATAATATTGTTTAATTATTATAAATAAAAAATATGAAACATAATGAAATTAATATATAATATTGCATTTTACTAACTTTAATAATTATAATAATAAAAAAAATTAACGTATGCTTAATTTCTTTTATTAGGTTTTTTTATATTATGTTTTATTTATTTGATTTTACTTCATAAATAAAATTATGTTTATGATTATGGGAAGCTTATGGGAAGATTATGAGGAGCTTATGAGGCGCTTATGAGGAGCTTATGAAGCGCGTACGAGTCTATTGTACTCAACCAGTTTATGTGATAGGAATATCTTCTGTATAACATTATTTGTAATTTTGAGGCAAATTTTTTGAAACGTATCTTTGTGTTTCGATTTTTTTATATTTTCTGGAAGAAAATTAGGTTGCATATTAATTCTGTGTATCAGAGAATTACGTTTATGATGTAAACTGTAACTGTAGTTTGAAACTGTAATATTAAAACTATACGTGTAGATATAAAACGCACGCTAGACTGATTAATTCATTTAAATATGAAAAGATTAACTTCTTCGTGTTTTTTTATTCAATAATTTTTGCTGTGTCACACTAATAAATAGGTTTATTGTTAGCTAATTTATTTTATTTATTATTATTATTAAAAATAATATTAAGTTTATTGTTATTAATTAATCTATTGTTAATTAATTATACAATTTTACGAGTGAGTGAGATAATTTGAATTATTTGTATTTAAAATAATTTTACTTTCAAAGATGTGATTGCACGATTATTTTTTTATATGTGAAAATGTATGATTTATTTAGCAAGAAATATCACCATTTTACATGTTTATTTGTGATGTAAATGATTTTTTAGTAATGAAATGTTATATGATTTAGTGTTTATTTTTGCCTTGTATCGCTGCAATCAAATATGCACAGGCTTAAAATCTTTGGATCCATAAAGAGGGGTTAATTTGTGGCTACATTCACGCACACTCATACAGGGTGGATCAAATGATAATATAAGTGAAAATATTTCGAAAACCACGCATCGGATCAACAAAAGTGGTAATAAAAGTTGTTCGTTTCGACGAAGAACATCCAATGATACCAAACTCGACCTTTAACCCCACACTCCCTAGGGGGTAGCAGGTGGGGCATAAAAAACTAAAACAGGAACCCCCATTTTTTGTCGCAGATTCCCCAGAAAAAATTACATTGATTTGACCGACGATGTAAGTCATTTTGGTCGATAGATGGCGCTGCAATCGAAAAATTAAAAAATGGCCGAAAATTGCTTCAAAATTAGGGATCTTTTTTAAAACTCAGCTAATATCTAAAAAATAAGAGTAGATAAGAGTGATACTTAAATTAAAAAACTACTTTTAGCGTCACCCAGGAACAACGACATGGACGTAGTAGTTTTCTGTCCCCTTTGGGTTGCTTGATTAACGTGAGTCCCCTTGCCTCTCACAAATCAGGGTGCTTTTTAAATGTTTGTTTTCTTATCAAAATTGCACTACCTTTTCAAAATTAGCCACGTAGATATTGTTCGAAGTTAGCCCCTCCAGCTTGGATACATAAGTTAAATCTTTTGTAAAAGATATCAACAGTTTGGATCAACACAGCACGAGGAAAAGCTGCACAAGCTGTTCGGATACGTCATCTCTTGTTGTTGGCTGTCGCTCATACACTGCATCTCTAAGCATGGCCCACTAAAAGAAGTCAGGAGGTGTTAAGTCAAGTGAACGAGGAGTCCGCAAGAACGGATCACCACGTCCAATCCACCGACCAGGAAATCGCAAATTTAAAAAGTTTCTAACGATAATAGCGTAATGAAGTGCTGCATCATCCTGTTGAAACCGCATTCTTTGCCTACATGCTAAAGTAGTAATCTACGTCCTCCATTAATACACCAAGATGGTCTCTAAGAAGTTCTAAATAAGAAGCCCCTGTTACATTTCAAAAAAGTAGGGACCAATTAAATATCCATTTACAACACCAGACCATTAAAGACCATCGATATTGACGGTCAACATCTCTATGCCAATACGGATTATTTTCAGACCAATAGTGGCTATTGTGTCTATTAAGTTTACCGTAGCCACATCACTAAAAAGAACATATCTAAAACAAAAAGGATCGTGAGCAATCCTTTGCAAACCCATTGGCAAAATTGAATCCGTGCTTGCATATTTGCTTCCGTTAATGCTTGAGTTAGTGTTATATGGTATGCATGTTATTTTCTGGGTTTTGAAATTCTCAAGATTGTCGTTTTTGGATTTCCGGTTTGTCTTTGTATTTGACGGCTGCTAATATGGGAATGCAAATGAACAGACGCAAGTACAGTAAGAATCCGTACATTATTTTCATCGTTCTGAAGTTTATGATTTTGACGAGTTAGGCGACCATTTCGTGTTTTTAATGTAAGATAACGAATAGTCACGTTAGTTGGATGTCGCCTGCTTTCAAAACGTTGAGCATAGAGTTGGGCAGCAGCAGGATAATTATTGTAACATTCACCTAAAACCAAAATCATATCAATAATCTCCGTAGGAGTATAATGAGCCATGTTTTGGAACAAAATATTACCAATTTTCTCGATTCTCTCAAGGTGTTTTCAGTTCTGATTCTGAAAGAAAAGTGAGCTTTGACCGCACTGCACGTCCTTTTATAGTCAATCGTAATTCGTCAAACACCCACAGTGTTGCGTCGAACGATCTTCTTTTCATTTTGATGGAAGGAGGCAACTTTTTAAGAGAGATAATAATTTTTAAGCAATTTTTGGACATTTTTTAATTTTTCGATTGCAGCGCCATCTATCGACCAAAATGACTTAAATCGTAGGTCAAATCAATGTAATTTTTTCTGGAGAATCTGAATCTTTGATAAAGAATAGGGGTTCCTATTTAAGTTTTTTATGCATCACCTCCCAGCCCCTAGGGGGTGGGAGCTTAAAGGTCGAGTTTGGTATCATTGGATGTCCCCCGTCGAGAAGATCAACATTTATTAGCACTTTTTTTATCCAATGCGTGGTTTTTGAAATATTTTCAGTTATATTCTCATTTGG
Source organism: Gryon sp. ZL-2020 (assembly GCA_022817425.1). Lineage (NCBI taxonomy): Eukaryota > Metazoa > Arthropoda > Insecta > Hymenoptera > Scelionidae > Gryon > Gryon sp. ZL-2020. The sequence goes on from JABFPJ010003725.1 coordinate 11,732, forward strand.
TCCACCCTATATATGCGAGGGTGTAACATGAAGTTGGCCACTTTGAGGTAGGCGAGTACTTAATTACGCGATGTTGTGCAACCAATGAACGGCAATAATGTTAAGGGGACTCTCCATGCAAAAATTAGGAAAAAAAACCGAAATACTTTTTTGTGAGTCTTCGGATACCTTAAAGTGTCCTCTTTCATGTGATGCTTTATTTCTTAGAAACAAAGCAATTTCTTATTATTTTATAACAAAATAGTAATTTGAATAAATTTAGTTATTTAGTTAATATTGCCAAAAATCTCGCCGGCCCGAAAAGTTAAAGTCAAAATATAATAACTATAAATAATTAATTAAATGTACATAAACTTTAATACAATTTAAAATATGCATTCTATAAAAATACCATTTTTTCAATAACATCAATAAATGGGCCGGCGAGATTTTTGTTGAAAACTAGCAAAACTTAGAAAAGTAACAAACCTAACCAAATTGGATATATTAACTAAATAACAAAAACTATTCAAATTATTATTTTGTTATTAAATATTACATTTTTATTTGATACTACTTTTTTACAATTTGATACTACTTTTTTACAATTTGATACTACTTTTAGGTATAAGAATCTAACCTTTCATTGATATCAGTTTTTGATTAGTTCGAATATATTTTAATAATTATGCCAAATTATTTTTCGGGAGTTTTTATGGAAAATGCTTTGTGTTTTTTAAAGTTTATAAGTTTGTTTCGAAAGGTTAGTTCCACGCGATTTTTGCGGGTTGCCGTGTGGAGAAAAGGCATAAAGACCTCGCAAATGGCGTTAATCGCCGTTTTATGCCCTTACTCCCTCTTGCACTACACAAAATCACGCGATTTAACGTAATTGCCGTTCATTGGTTGCACAACATCGCGTGATTAAGTACACGCCTACCACAAAGCTGCCAACTTCATGTTACAGGCTCGCATATATAAGTCGGCAAGAATTTGGCCACGACTTAACCTCTCTATATGGATTATGAGCCTGTGCATTTTTGACTGCAGCGATACAATGACAAAAATAAACACTAAGTCATAAAACATTTAATATCTAAAAAATCATTTACATAAAAAAAACATGTAAAATGGTGATTATTTTTTGCTAAGTAAATCATACATTTTCACAGATAAAAAAATACTCGTGTAATCACATCTTTGAAAGTAAAATTATTTTAAATACAAATAATTCAAGTTATCTCACTCACTCGTAAAATTGTATAATTAATTAACAAGGGATCAATTAATAACAATAAACTTAATATTATTTTTAATAATAATAATAATAAATAAAATAAATTAGCTAGCAATAAACCTATTTATTAGTGTGACACAGCAAAAATTATTGAATAAAAAAACACGAAGAAGTTAATCTTTTCATATTTAAATGAATTAATCAGTCTAGCGTGCGTTTTATATCTACACGTATAGTTTTAATATTACAGTTTCAAACTGTTACATCATAAATGTAATTCTCTGATAGACAGAATTAATATGCAACCTAATTTTCTTCCAGAAAATATAAAAAAATTTAAACACATTTCAAAAAATTTGCCTCAAACTAACAAAATTACAAATAATGTTATACAGAAGATATTCCTATCACATAACCTAGTTGAGTACAATAGACTCGTAAGCGCTTCATAAGCTTCTCATAAGCGCATCATAAGCTCCTCATAAGCTCCTAAACAAATTTCCCATAAGCTTCCTATAATCATAAACATAATTTTATTTATATAAATATTTAAATTTAAGATTTTAGATTTAAGGAAAATCAAATAAATAAAACATAATTTAAAAAAACATAATAAAAGAAATTAAGCACACGTTAATTTTTTTCATTATTATAATTAATAAAGTTAGTAAAATGCAATAATATATATTAATTTTATTATGTTTCATATTTGTTATTTATAATAATTTAATTTTATTAATAAATAATATTTTTGTATAAATAATTAATTATCATTCATATAATTATAATATTGACAATAACATTATTACTTGTATTATGATAACTATTATGAGTATTTTAAAACTCCCGCGGCCTTATTTCATTTAAGTAAATTTCCGTTAGAGGACAGCTGCTCTCGAGTACAAAATGTTTCCCACGATCTGGTACCAAATAACGATAGGAAAAATATAACGAAAAATAATAGAATGTTCTGCGGGATTCTTATGTGTCAGTTTTTTATGTGTCTGATAGTAACTTGTCTGATATATTTGTAAAAGTCTTTTATGTTTCGGTTTTTTATGTACGTGATTTTTAAGTGTCAGTTTTTTTTGTTATTAATATTATGTTTCTGATAATTTTGTGCGGGATTTTTATGTGTCAGTTTTTAACGTGTCTGATATTAACGTGTCTGATATATTCGTGCGAGTTTCTTATGTTTCGGTTTTTTAAGTACGTGATGTTTAAGTGTAAGTTTTTTGTGTATTTAATATGATTATGTTTCTGATAATTTTGTGCGGGATTTTTATGTGTCTGAAATTAACTTGTCTGATATATTTGTATGAGTTTTTTATGTTTCGGTTTTTTATGTACGTGATTTTTAAGTGTCAGTTTTTTGTGTATTTAATATTATTTTTCTGATAATTTTGTGCTGGTTTTTTATGTTTCTAATTCTTTCGTGCTTATTTTTCATGTGCATAAAATTTTAGTTTCTTATGTTAAAGTTCTTTATTTAAATGTATTTCTTTTTTATGTTTCTCATTTTTTTGTAAGTAATTCATCATGTGTTACAATTTTATCTGTACGATCGGATCCATGCCTTGGAAATCGTTTATTTTAAAAAGTTGATTTACATTTTTCGGTGTGATATTCTCGTTGCAAATTTTGCTTAATTTCAAAACACTGTACGTGACGTACACAATTTCTGTTTTTAATATTCAATATTTATTAAATCTTATTTTCTTATTAATTATATTATAATATAGATTTTACAATTATTAAAATTTGCATTCTAGGACAAACCACACAGAGCCAAAATAATAGAAAAACTATTAGACATTAAAAAAAAATGATGTGAAGCTTTTGTTAAAGAACTAAACAAATTAAAAACATTGTTAGATAAAATCGATGAAAATGAAAAGAATGACGAAAGTGCAGGAATACCAAGTGTCAGTGCTACTGTAAAACCAGCAGGAAAAAAAAGAACCCCAACCGGTGAAAACAAGGGAAAAAAAGATAGACACACATATAAATTTAGACGTAGATCTTAGATGTATTTATGTAACTGTTGGAAAGAATAGTATATTTTTGTACTAGGGTGCTTGCGCCTGTGTGGAAAACGACATTTTTCTGCACGCGGGACAGTACTAAATGTGGCTACTTTCCATACAAGTGCGGAAAATCACCACTTTCCGTACTGCACAAGTGCTGAAAAATAGTTTTCAATAAAGTTTTATTTTTTCTTACATTAATGTAATTTTGATTAGTAAATAGTCACGCGTACTTATGAGTTATTATTTCAAAACAATTTGAATAACAAGTTTCACTTAGCATTATATCCTATTAATATATAAATATGAATGTATGGATGTTTGTTTGTTTGTTGGTTCGAGCATCACGCAAAATCTACCGAACCGATTTTGCTCAAATTTTGTCAGGAGGTTGTCAGGGGGTTGAC
>JABFPJ010003726.1:0-15375 GCA_022817425.1 Gryon sp. ZL-2020
TTAAAGTAGCTCCTGATGATTCGCATGATGTATGCCGAAACCTGCATATGTTGTAACGCTGCCATGATGTTATTCCATCTGGCAGAGTTAAACGCACTTTTAACATCGAGAGTTACTATGGCACAGTACTTTTTAGAGCCGAGTCTCCAGCGCCTTCCTGATATTGCTTCTCGTGCAATGCTTACAACATTGTCTATAGCATCTACTGTCGATCTTGCCTTTCTGAAGCCAAACTGGCTGTCTGAGAAGCCATTCACTCTTTCACTGACTTCCTGCAGTCTGTAGGAATAGAATATTTTGTACCAAGGCCCGAAAGTTCGGTTTCCGGGGCCAGGGGTGCAAGTTGGCTGTCAGCACACCCGCACCGGGATCCGAACTTTAGGGCCATGGAACAAACAATATTTTTTACCTAGAAGAGCCCGAAAGAAACATTTATTTGCGAAGCGGCCCGAAAGTAAACAGACATTCATACAAGCGGCCGGAAAGTAAAGAAACTTTCGGGCCGCGACACATTTTAACGTGCAGCCGCGGAAATTGAACTTTCGGGCCTAATTTCGGACCCGAAAGTCGGCACTTTCGGGCCTGAGGTGTGAAAATGACCCTTTCCAATACTTTTCCGGCAGTGTACAGCAAGAAGATGAGCCGATATGAGGATGGAGCGTTCGGCGACTTGTTGCCTTTTGGCAAAAGAACGAGTCGTTGCTGCTTCAACTTGACAGGAAAGGTACCCTCACGAAGACAGGAATTGTAGATTTCGCAGAAGAGATCTGGTCACACGCCAATGGCGACTTTCAGCGCAAGATTCGGGATGTAGTCTGGGCCTGGAGCCTTTGAGTCTCCAATCACCTTACGTGCCCGCCGTAACTCTGCAACCATTAACGTCGGGATTTTGTCTTCTATCACAATTTCTACAACTACGCGTAGTTGTAGAAATTGTGATAGGATGCTGCGGAAATAAGGCTGATACTACTTTGTCCATCAAAGTAGGGCAGCTAGAAGATGCTGTGGTGGAACCCTTTTGCTTAACCATAACCGTTCTATAGGGCCTCCCCCAAGGATCCACTGTGACGTTTTTTTTTCCGCTGATCCTGTGAGTTCGCATCCTCCTTCCATCATAACGATAAAAGATTCGCGATAGAACGAACGGGGATTTCGTCTATTTTCTTTTCTCTCTGTTAACGTTCTCAGATTACCTAGTTGGCGAATCTCAAATGTTATTGCTTGATGGTTGCCTTCCATGTAGTATCGCGTGAAATTAAAGTATCACAATCGAATGTCATATCAATGATTGAGTCATTTCTATTTCTTGAAAACGTTGGCGTGGTTCCAGTATTAAAAAGAACCATTTTAAGAGAAGTGAAGATATCCAGAAGGATTTCTCCTCTCCTGTTAGTCATTCTGTTCCGTTCTACTGCCCACGCATTAAAATCTTCCGCTTCATTTACCAGTTGTCGGTTTTGGAGCTCATCAGCTAGTTTATTTAGAATCGTCTCGAATTCCTCAATAGTAGCACGAGGTTGTATATATGCGCTACATATAAAAACGTTCCTCCTCTTGACCCAGACGAATCCTTCAACTTTGTTTGCTTTCGTCTCTTGGATGAAAAGATCTTTATTTATCCATATTGCCGCTTTACCTGATAGGTCTGTGAACCACGATGAGGATTTTTCCATGCCCCTATATTGCTCACACAGTATAGCGACATCGATTCTCTCCTCATATATGGTCTGCCAGAACAGATCTTTTGCTGCTTCGCAAGGATTGAAGATGAGTTAGAGAAACCTCATTGACTTTGCTTATTTGCAGCTACGGTCACCAGTCGGCTTGCTGGACATCCATAACTTCCTGTAAAGAATTTATAATTCTCGTTGCAGGGTAGACAGTGAGTTTTGACTTTACAAGCTTTCGCCTGGTGTCCCCACTGCTGAAGCTCCTTCGATCTAATCTTCGACAGCTGTGACCACCTCTTGTGCTGTGGTCAGTTCATCCAGATTTTTAAACTCTATGGCCATGACGTTGTTTCTACTGATAACCTCGGCTTTTTCGGCCATTTTCTCAGCCACCAAAAGACGAAGTTTCTCGGTCTTTTCACGAGCTTTACGGTCTAATTCTATCACTAGAATTAGACAGTTTATAGAACATGACCGAATAGGGAGTTTGTAGGGTTTATAAACAGAAACTAGGAATTTTGCTGGAAGTCATAGGTGGTCACAGAGAAGAGGTCATAGGCTGGTTTAATTTAAAATTGTTTATAATTTCTTATGAAAGGAAAAAAATCTAATATATTTTTCTTTACGTTTGAAATAATCAGTAGCGTATCAAGAAATAGTGTTGCCCAATTCATGAACTGAGCAATCATCTTGCCCATTTCATGAATTGTGCAAAATGTTGCCCAGTTCATGAATTGGGCAATTTCACGATTGATGTGAAACATAAATATTAGTTAGATATTATTTAAATATATATTTTATATGTAAAACGGCAAGGAATTAAAATTTCAAATATATTTTGAGAAATATATTTTCGTATCTGTGAGAAGTGTTTTTCCCTCGTATTTTATGTTGTAAATGTTTTTATTGACTATTATTATGCACGGGAAAAGTATTTCTTTCATGAAAAAAAATTACTTAAATTTTTAATTTTTAATAATTGAAATATTTTGGCTAAAATGTACAAAATTTTAAGTAATTTATATAAAATTTTGATGAATTTATACTTTTTGATAATTCTCATTGAAAATATCATGTTAAAGTATATTTCACGCTTTGATATTTTAACTAACGAAACAAGACATTTAGCGGCAATCGTGCGAATAGCCGCGAGGTTAAAGTACGATGGCTTACTAAGATGCAGTAAGTACCGAGTTTGAATTTTAAAGAGGGAATTTTTTTGGGACGGTAAAATTATTTTACTAAGTCAGAAAGTAAAATATGCTAAATGTATTTTCCATCACAAGTTTTCTTGAATACATAATACTTTTTAATCAGTTATTGCCTTTCATGTAGCTGTTATTTCCAAGGAAAAACAAGTAAGAATAGAATAATATATTTCGAAACTAGGGAGACAAGTCGCCAATTCAAACCTCGCCCTTAGTTTGGCTTCTAAACTTTGTTCCGGAAGACGAATTCCCGATTTCATTTCCCTTGTTGCGTAAATTGCCGACTGTAGACGAGTATGAAGTTTAATCGCAGAAATCGCATACAAGTTAAATCAGCAATTGTTGCAACTTTTTCCCTAGCCATGCACCCGTAATGGATGACGGGTCACGGAAAGGATTGGACGAACAGTGACGGATGACGAGATATGCGCTTTGAACAGTTTTTAAATATATATACGTCACGGATAGTCACGAGGAGTTACAGGTGACATTATATGCGTTTTGAATAGTTTTTAACTATATACAAGTCACTGATAGTCACGAACAGACACGGTTGACGGGTGACGGGATATGCGTTTTGAACAGTTTTTCTTACTATATATAAGTAACTAACAGTCACGGGTGACGGGTGACGGATATAAAATTTTTCAACTATATACAATTCACGGATAGTCATGTATGAAGAGTAGTCACAAGCAGTGACGGGTGACGAGTGATAATTATGTCTCATGGGACACAAACAGTCACAAATGACGACTGACGGACTTTAGACATTTTTTAACTATATACAATTCACAAATGTCACGTATAGTGGGTTATGAATAGTCAAACTAATTTTAAATTTGACGGGTTTTAAACAGCTATCAGCTATATACAAGTCAAGGATTGTCACGAGTAACAGTTGATGGATTTAAACATTTTTCAGAGATATACAAGTCACGGATAGTCATGAGTGGTTTGTTCACGAATAGTCACGAGTGATGGATCACGGGGCTTAAAGACTTTTTAACTATATAAGTCATGAGTGACCAGTCACGTACAGTCCTGAAATTATTCTGGATCGAGTATTTTAAGAAATTGTTTAATTACTGACATATCAGTGACTAGTGTGCGCCGCGCAAACATTTAAATGCTAACAAAATTCTAATTAAATTGTCATTTACATTAAAAAGTCATTTACATTTACATGTTTTCCTTGAAAAATTGCAATAACAAAAGAGAACTGTCAAATTTCAATGATACAAATTACAAACTGTCAAATTTAATTGGATCAGGATTAGGATTAGTGTAATAATTTATATTATTTATATTTTATTTAAATAAATAAATGTTGTAGAATATATCATTTGAATACATTTATTTGAAAATACAAATTTAAACACTATTATAAATAGATCTGTTCATCGATCAATTTTCATTTTAAATCTCACTAATTAAAAATAGTACACTGTGCAGTAAGGTGTGAAAATCTCATTTTTGGTTGCCGAGCGGGGAATGGCCGAGCAACCGCTCGGCAAACAATAGTGGTCATTCACGCCATCGTGCGCATATTAGTTTTAGTGTTCGTAAGAGTAAAAATTCGACATTTTGAGCCAAAAAAAAAACAGTTCGCGCCAAGTTTTTTATTTTTTATCGAAACTAACGAAACTATCATAACTAATGAAACTACGAAGTATGTATAACTGTATGACTAGCAAGAATAACAAGATTAACAAAACTAACGATACTAACAAATCCTTATTTTTGCATGTTAATATTTTTTTGTTACTTATTTTTGTTCGGTTTTAGTTTAATAATTTTGGAGATTATTTTCTATTATTGTATTATTTCTATTATTGTATGGTATAAAGCTAGCTAATGTACTTAACTATGTTAGTTACTAAATTAGATTTTACGGTAGATTCACTCCCCAAGTTGCAGATTTTTCAAATAAAATTAGCGAATGTACTTGACCATATTTATTAATACCAATACCTTATATTGAGAAAAATTTTAGTGCTTAGTTATACTTATATGTTTATCATTTTTTCAAAATTTAAAGATTGTTTTTCAATTTTGCTTAAATAAAGTTTGAATTAAAATAAGGTTTTACTTTAGATTAAATATTTGAATGCAGAAAACTGAATAAATTTTAGACGTCATTATTTTTGATTTTTTAGATTTTTTTTGTACTTGGCCTATACTTTTCAGTTTATTTGAATTTTGATGTTTTATATCAGCTTATTTTTTGACTTATAAAAGAGTGATGTATTCATCATTCATTTATATTAAGGTCTCATATGCACTCGAAAAACTGCCAATACATTGATTATAAGCTCATTGGATTCAACCATCGTCCCATTAACTTCCCGTAAGCTTCTAATTAGCTTCCCATATGCTTACTATCAACATTTCATAATCATCCAATAAATATTCCACTAACATCCCATAAACATCCCATAAACACTGCATACGCATTCCATAAGCATCTAATAAATATCTTATAAGCATCCTATAAGCATCCCATAAACATGCCATAAACTTCTCATAAGCATCTCGTGAGCTTTTTATAAGCATTCCATAAGCATCCCATACACATCCTATAAGTATCCCATAAGTATTCAATAAACTTCCCATTAGTACCCCATCAGTATCCTCTAAGAATCCCATAAGCATCTCATAAGCTTTCCATAAGCATTCCATTACTAATCCATAAGTATCCAATACGTATTCCATAAGTATCCAATACGTATTCCTAAGTATCCCATAAGTTATTTATCAGCATATAAAAGTATATCAAAAAAAGTATATCATATAAGTATTCTATATGCTTTCCATAACGTTCGCATAAGCATCCCATGAGTACTTCATAAGCTTCATATAATTATCTTATCAGTATCCCATAAGCATCTCATAAGCATTCCATATGCTTCCCATAAGTATCCGATAAACATCCCATAAGCTTCCTATAAGTATCCTATAAGCACCCCGTAAGTATCTCATAAGTATCTTATAAGCTTCCATAAGCTTTCCATAACGTACCCATAAGCATCCCATAAGCATCGCATAAGTATCCCATAAGCATCCCATAAGCTTCCCATAAGCTTCCCATAAGCTTCTCATAATCTTCCCATAACGTTCCCTTAAGTATCTCGTAAGTATCCATTATGCATTCCATAACCTTCCCATAATTATCCCATAAGCATTTCGTAAGTATCCCATAAGCTTCTCATAAGCTTTCTATAACGTTCCCATAAGTATCTCATAAGCTTTTCGAAAGCCTCTCATAAGCTTCATAAGCTTCCCATAAGGTTCCCATCAGCTTCCCATAAGCTTTAAATAAGCTTCCCTCAATCTTCCCATTAACTTCCCATTAGCTTCCCATAAGCTTTCCATAAGCATCCCATAAGCTTCCCATAAGCTTCTCATAATCTTTCCATAAGCTTACTATTAGCTTCCCATAAGCTTCCCTTAAGCTTTTCATAGGGTTCCCATAAGCTTTTCAAAAGCTTTTCATAAGCTTCTCACAAGCTTCCCATAAGCCTCACATAAGATTTCCATAAGCTTCCCATTATCTTCCCATAAGCATCCCATAAGCTTCCCGTAAGCTTCCCATAAGCTTTTCATAAGCTTTCCATAAGGCTGGAGAAAACTATTAAGAAAAAGAAGAAGAAGAAGGAAACGACGTATGCAAAATAAACGTCGATTTTTGAGCCTCCATATCTCAGGAAATAATGGATCAAACTCAACAAAATTTTGTTTATTCTCATCTACTCGATGGAGGCTATACAAAGACACAAAATAAACAACAATCTTTTAATTATTTATTACTGTTTTTCAATGTCGAAAACCGGGACTTGTTTGTTTCTGAAAAAAGACACGGTAGTCCTGGTGGCACAAAAATAAGTTTTTTTTGTACTTGGCCGGAGACACGTGTCTCTTGATTATATTCCTGGGATATACCAAATATATTATTTTATGATATCGCAATATTCCAGAGATATTTAAAGATGATCTGTTATATAGATATCTTTATCTAAATAAGATATCTCTATGATGTGTGTTATTAGGGATTATTTACATGAAGCACAAGACCAAATTTAATCGTTTTTTAATTTTCTGTCAATTTTAGCACACTTATCGTGAATCCAGTAGAATCACTGTTCACATGGAGTCAACGAGCCAACTGCTTCTATATTCATTTCTATATAATTTATATATAATATATGAGTCGTGAAGTTAATTATGAATGTTACATTTCATTAAAATGAAATGTAACATTCATAACGGAAAGATTCCGGTAAGAATCTGACCTAAATAGGTTGGAGTTGGTCGGATAATAAACACATATAAATTAATAAAATAATTAAGAAGATATATAACTAATGACAAAAAATTATCTTGTTATCTATTTTATGGGTAATAAAGGTTTGATGAAATGTATGAGTTGTTATGGGTTATAGATAAGGGGTAAACAGATTATGAGTTATATAGGTTATGGGTTAAATGGTTTTTGATGTAAATGGATTACGGGCTTAATTGGTTATGAGCTAAGTTGGTTTTATCCCATAATTCAATACATAATTCAGCACATAACCCATTAAACTCATAATTCATTAAGGTGATGGTGAAGCTAACATTATCGACATTACAGGTTTCTTAAATTAAAATTAAGTGAACTTTTTAAATTACATTTAAAGATCAGAGCGCCATTCTCTCACTTTTTTTTACACATTTTGATTTATATAATATGTTATTTAATATATTATTTAAAACATATAATAATTTTGGGTTTTCGAAGTGAGAAAATCCGTAAAAATCATCTTACATTAAAATTACTTTTCAAAAAAATAAATTAAATGTCTTAAAATATTCTACCATAATCCAGAATTGGCGCTCTGACGCTTATTCTTTTTTTCATATTTGACTAACGTTTCTCTTGCTCCACTGGGTCGTCCAACAATTTTTATTCTCGCAGGTAAGTTTATATTATTTATTACAATGTCATCTTTTTCGTACAGCTTAGACATACTTAAATTGTCTTTGTCACGTTTAGTATGAAGATCTTTTGATTTCTTAACAACGATTTGTTAAAAAACGTTCTGCTTGTAACAAGCAAATGTGTATACTTTGTCGTCAGTAATTGCTGAGTGTTACTAACAACTCAATTTTCTGTTCAAATTCATTTCCTTCCGATTTTTCTATAAGTATTTTTATAATACTAATTAGCTTACTCAATTCCTTTCGACGTTTGTTTATATTATTCGATTTCTTATCACTAAAACTTAAATGTGACATTCTAAAAGTTAAATTATTTGTACTAACTTGTGCGCATTCTTGATCTTTCTCTAGATTTTCAATTTCAAATGAAAAATTATCTTTCCAAAAGCTAATTATATCATTAAGTACATTAATTTTTAAATGCTATTCAATACCACTTGATAAACTTGTAAATTCAATTAACTTGCTTCTAACAATAAAAATTTTGTTGGACTTTTCTTTACAATTCATAATTCCTGAAATCACTATTATCTATCCTGTTTTCAGTAGTCGAAATATTATTTGATATCTGGGATTGTTCTTTGGAAGCCGTGGATTAAAGCAATCGATGAGTGTCTTCATAATATCGCTTCGTCCATCGTTCAGCGCACAAAGTCTTACAAAATAGTGATTTTCCTTGCAATTTTCGGACTGCAAGAATATGTCGGAATGGCAACATGACTGATTTGAAAAAGTTACAAGAACAAGAGCTATCCGTAACCTGTAGCTTCATATTTTTTGAATTTATAAGGTAGACTTCATTATTCTTGACAATATCAATTTTATAATGTATCGTGTATTCATTATGAACAAATTTAAAAGCTTCGCTTGTTGAAATATCATTATAATTTTGTAAAATAGAATCCATTATTGGTGTTCTTGACGTTTTAGCAAACATGCTTGATACTTTATGCTTAGTTTGTGTCTCATGTGACTTCACCCACACAAAAAAAAAATTTGACAAACATTTGCATAGCTTGACGTATTTTAATAAGTTCTTTGATTTAACCATTAACATTCTCAATTATTATTAACATTTATTATTTGTTAAGTTATTATTGCCAGAAGTCATTCCGAAACGTGACCATTCAGTTTAAATATTATGCCAGTTTGTTTGAAAATAACATATTAATTTTTCCGAAGCTATCAACAAAAAAATGTTATACAGCTTATCAAACTTTTATTTCGTTTCCGCATTCACAATCTTTTGCAAGATTTTAATACATTGCAGTTGTTGCTTTTTTGTTAGGTCCATTTTCTAACTAGTAACTTCACGATAAAAAATTTTCAATGTATGAAAAGTGCATATGTATATGGGTACTTCAAAAATTTCCCGCAACAAATACCTCCGGAGCAAATCTTCCTCACTCATGAAACAATTGATTCATGTACAAGCATCTTTGTTTTCTGACTTTGAATTAAAGCAATTTAAAACCCATGAAAACGTGGCAGCATCTTCGTATACAATTAAAGAAACAGCAACAATCTCACTCGAACCATCACAATCTTCAACCATAAGGATTAAAACCGTTAATCTATATCAATCAACTTGTAAGTTCCGTCTTACAAGTTGACCCTTTGAAAAGATTCTTTTCATGTAGAATTTGCTCTCGCCCTCCTGCAAATTAAGAAATCAGTATGTATAATACATTTTAATGTTAAATCTATGAATCTTAATTAAATTATTATAGTTTAAAAGAACGTAAGATAAAGAGGAGCTTGAAGAATCGAAAAATTGAAATAATTATAATTGCAGTTTAAAGTAATTTATAAAAATTATAAATAATATTTCTTAACTTTTTAGTCTTAATTGTATATTCATTTGTTTAGGATATTTAAATAAATTTAACGCAATTAAAAAATTTTATTGAAAATTGAAAATATGACAAAAGTACAATTTAATTAAAATGATTTAAATTAATTAGAATGTCATTCAAATATAGTTTTATTTTCTGAGATATTATAAGAAAATAAATCATTCCGCAAATAGGATTACCATTATTACGAATCATGTTTATCGTTTCAGTTGATTCACTCTGACACTTCTGTAGTTTTTTCATTTTTGCATTCAAATTTTGCAAATTTTTGGCTATAACAGTTTTTCCTGTTGTCTCTTTAAAATGTGCCCGTATCCTCTTTCTATTAGCATCAAATTTTAACAAATCTTTCCTTCATGTCAAGCGACATTCTTCTAATTTCAGGAACTAAGTCAATGAATGCCTTAAACAATATCAAATAAGATAGCTGCATTACAAATAACATATTATTTTTATAGAATAACTAATTTGCATATTAAATAATCATAAATTTGAAAAATTCTGATTGCACTTTCCTTCTTATGTATTACTAAATCAAAGTTACTTTACTCAAATAAATGATATTTTTTTTAATTAAAAAAGCAGTAATGTTTTCTGTATAATGTATAACAATTTTATTGTTATTGTTGCCTTTTTTGTATGTTGAAAAATGGCATTTGTTTGTATCTGAAAAGAGACACGGTAGTGCTGGCCGCACAAAAAACGTTCGTTTTTTTTGTACTTGGCCAGAGACACTACCGTGTCTCTTGATAATAAGACAAAGACTCTCTTTAACCAATGAATTCACTATTAGATCTATCCTTTCCACATTTATTTGAAATTGATTTACTATTTTTAATAATATGATTGTTATTTTGAATTTTTAAGCATTTTTCGTTAATAATTATTTTTTATTATTTCATTTTACTTAAAAGATTACATATTTTTTTATTTCACCTTATTTCGATACTATTTATTTCAATTAAATATATATTTACGTACAAATGCTAATGATTTTTGTATAAAAACAAAGTTCATACAAATATTCAATCCGTGAACATAAAGTTATTATTACAAATAAATATTCACATAAGTGTGTAAATAAATATCGTAAATGTGTAAGTTATATATCGGAGGTGTGGAGGAAAATGCCAGTTAACTATATTGAAATCCCTATAAATTTTACTGATTTTTTTCAACACTATAGGTATATCAATAAATTATAATTATAATAAATTACGTTTATTATTCAAGTAATAATGTATTGTGTACATGAAAATGCCTTCTAAAACACATAACACCTTAACACTTTTATAGATATAATACTTTTAACAGTAAATAAATATGTATAATAAATAATATATGCAGTTCTATTTCTTGTCAATATATTGATATTATGTTGTTAATATACTGCAAACAGATAAATATACCATATATAAGATGTATACATTTATGTTAATCAATGTCATTGAATAGAATAGAAGTGAAACTGTAACATTCATTTTGGTTTTAAAGCTTCATTTGACCATCATGCGACATCTATCTTTTATTTACAAGTTTATACTTTAAATAAATGAAAAATAATTAACACAAAAAATAATCTATTTAATTGATACTAATAATGAGTAAAAAAGATATTCAATATGCATTTATATATTTTTCACAAATTAAATTTTCATCTACGTTAGTTAATTTATTTAATGTCACAACCGTTTGGCGTATTCATAAGTTTACGTTAGTTTATATTCATAAAGGACACACAATTGAGTTAAGGGGAGGCACCGGTGAATTTTTCGCTATATAAAATATGTAATGAAAAGTTATGAAACTTATGTTATAGACATAAAATTTTCTTTAGAAAAAAAAATGGTGTAATTTAAATTTTAATCCAATGAAAATTTTTATAGGTTAGGAACCCTAACTTTGAAAATATTGCAAATTTTTCAAAATCTATACGACAGATTGTCAAAAATAGTCTAAAAACTTTTATGTCTACGTTTTTCGCAATATTTTAAAAGCTAGGGTTCCTAACCTATAAAAATTTCAATTGGATCAAAATTTAAATTACACCATTTTTTTCTGAAGAAAATATTATGTTTATAACATAAATTTCATAATTTTTCATTACATATTTCATATAGCTAAAAATTCACCGGTGCTTTCCCTTAATAAAAAAAAGATAATTTATTCCGCATAAGTCTGTCCTTTATTAATATAAAATAATGTTCTTCCTCGAACACACTTGTTGTAAAGCGTCTCTTACTCAACCCACATAAGTGTGTCCTTTTTAATATTAAATATTTTATCCTTTATTAATACAAGTAATTGTTGGATAGCGAATACCATTAAATAACTATGAGTGATCAATGAAAACATAAAGTAATTGCATGTTTCAAGTTAATGTATTGCTTCTTTTTATTATTGAGATGGATAAATAAAAAAGGTAAATTAATTATTTTTACAACTTCATTAAATAATATTTTAAGAACATAGTGAATGTAAATAGTTATTTTATTATTTAAAAATTCAATAAAATTCCATAAAAAATATCAATATAAATGTTTTGATTCTTAAAATGATGCGAAAAAAGGTCACACATTTTTCAGTGTTTTTATTCTTTAGTTATATAATTGTTTTGAATCTCAATAAAACTAAATTGTAAAGTAGAAAAAACCTAACCGAAAATATTGTACATTATTTAATATTGACCAAAATATAAGATTGTTTTACTTGTCTATTGTGCATTTATTGTTAAAAAGTCTGAGAATAATACTTTAAATGTGTCTTATTGTAATTCTTTATGATATAATAATTAGAATCATTAAAAAAGATTATGATGAAAAAAAATGAAAAAAAAAAATGAAACATATTTAATATATCTTATGTCAGTGTTAGAGATAGTGGCAGGTAAAGTCGAAATAAGTCCAGATAAAAAATTTTGGACAACGCTTTAAATCTTATGCAGAATTTGAACAATTTTTGAACAGAAGCAGAATGACACTGATGAATTATTATACTACGAGTTAATTTTAAAGTGTGTACGTCGTGGAGAATTTGAGTCGAAATGTACTGGAATAAGAAAAAGAGTATATGTAAATGTCATATATTTTTAATATTTTAAAATGCCTTTTTGTTAATCTTTAAAAAAATACGATATTACGCAATCTACATTAAATTCTTCATTCTATGCTCGATTACGCCTAATTCTAACTTAAGGTATTATGGCTGTAATAACGACTGCATTGAAATTTTCACCAATTATAGTTTAAATGAAAGATAATTCAATATTATATTCACATGATTTTTTCAGTATTTTTTACCGAGTGAATTTTTAAGATAATTCAATTTGAATGTTTAGATTTTCCTATATCGATGCATTGGTTAGAGTAGCGCCGACAATGTCGTATTCAGCGTTGTTTGTTTTGGAAAAGTATCGACGAGTATTGTACACAATACATGTAAATTATTTATTAATACTCCCAAAACATTTGTGGCGCTGATATAATTTTGTGGCGCAAATGATATGTACAAACGTGGCGTAAATGATACACAGGTAAATAGGGCGATTGGCGCAAATGATATACAACTCTTAAATTGTAAATCTGTGGAATTAGTAATTCAGTTAGATTAAGGCGATTTTGAGTCGAATTCACTACTTTTCTCTTCTACTAATTTATGTATCATTATTTCTATAATTTTTGATCTTGTACGATTAAATAATCACTGTTTCTTAATAACTAATATTTTATTACTCTCTAACTAACTATTTTCAGTTCAAAATTTGAATATTTATTATTACTATTTTTTACTGTTATTAGAATTGTTTATTAATTCTTATACTATTGTGGTGAAAATAGGTTACATTTAATTAAAAAGTAAATAATTACTTATTTTACAGATCAAAGAAGAGAAACTGTAAAGCATGTATAAAATTGAGATACCATAATGACAACATTGAAAATGAGAGTGAAGAACTGAATGAAACAGAGGACAGTAATAAATCTATGGCACAATCAAAATATTTGAAAGTTTATTATTTAAAATTAATTCATAATCATGATCGTGAAAAGGTTTCTATAATTTATTACATTTATTTCTATATTTATTTCTATATTTATTACATATTATATATTAATTTGAATATTAATTTTGTGAATCTATGCAAACATTTTTTTAAATTGATTTTTTTATTGCAGATTATAGTTAAATCGATTAAAGTGATCAAAAACAAACGAAAAACAAAAGTGAAACGTAAGATTAGAATGCATTCGTTATTTAAAAACAGTAGTATTATAAACACTATAACAATACAATACAAGAAATTAACACAAAAAAACAAACAAAGAAATACTTTGAATTAAATTTAGTCAAAAATTTTAAATAAATGAAAATGCATTTTCATCTAGTTTGATTAAATTTGCTTACCCAGTTAAAAATATGCGACTCGCTGACGACTCTATGACGACTCGTTAGCGATTCGTCAGCGATGCTGAATTTGGTGACGCTTCGCAAACAACTCGCTGACGACTTGCTATCGAATCGTAAAAAAATGAAAAATTAAAACGACTCGCTAACGTATTGTTGATGAAAGCCTGACGACTCTCTAACGACTCGTTTGTGACTCAATGAGAACTCGATGAAGACACGATAATGATACGCTAACGACACGAGCACGACTTACTAATGATGCGCTGACGACTCGCCAGCGACTCGTTTATTACTCGGTAGCGACACGTTACTACTCATTAACGAGTCAGCTTAAGTTATTCGATTTGTAAAATTTTTATCATTTTTAATTGCTAAAAGTAAGTAATTTAACACTTATTAATAATATTTTTAAATATTACAATGCGAATCATAGACGAGTAGTCAACGTGTCGCCAGCGAGTCGCTGGTGAGTCGCGGGCGACTCGTAAGCGCATTATTAGCAAGTCGTGCTCGTGTCGTTAGCGTATCATCATCGTGTCTTCATCTGACAACTGCCTGACAACTGCCTGCAGAGGGGAGGAGTTCAAAATCGGAAAAAAATTTTTTTTTTTTTAAATTCAAAACTGTAAACACTACTTTATATAGCCTATGACATTCAGGAAAGTATAAGCTGTGATTTGAGACTAATTTTGAACTAAATTGGTCTGCTAGTTCGGCCGTAATGAGGTAACAGACACACAGACAAACAGACAAACTGACAAACAGACTAACAGACAAACAGACAAACCGACGAAAAGACAGACATAGATTGAAATTTATGTATTAGTAGAATTGTTCAGTTTTTTGTCTTCTGTAAAATACTTCACTTTAATTTTTCCTATATTATTAACATTGCTAATAACATTTGCTAATATTCACATAATCACAGTATATTCGTTGTTTGTTTGTTTGTTTGTTTGTTCGAGCATCACGCAAAATCTACCAAACCGATTTCGTTCAAATTTTGAGAGGAACTAGCTGAAACCCTCGAAAGTGTCGTAGGCTATATAAAATTGCGATATATAAAGTAGTTTTGAAAAAAAAAATTTTTTTTTTCCGATTTTGGACCCCCTCTTAAGCAGTTGTCAGGGGGTTGTCAAGAGGTTGTCAGGGGGTTTTCAGAGAGTTGTCAGGAAGTTGTCAGGGGTTGTCAGGATGTTATCGGGAGGTTGTCAGGGAGTTATCGGGGGGTTGTCAGGGTGTTATCGGGTGATT
>JABFPJ010003727.1:0-15368 GCA_022817425.1 Gryon sp. ZL-2020
ACCACCCCCTGACAACCCCCTTGACAACCCCTTCACAACCCCTTCACAACCCAAAAATTTTTTTTTCAAAAACTACTTTACATATCGCAATTTTATATAGCCTACGACACTTTCGAGGGTGTCATCCAGTTCCTCTTAAAATTTGAACATAATCGGTTCGGTAGATTTTGCGTGATGCTCGAACAAACGAACAAACAAACACACAAACACACAAACAAACAAACAAACAAACATACTTTCATATTTATATATATTAGTTAGATAAACATATAAACATAAAGTTGGACATAACTTGTAGGCAAAACTTACCTAACGTTTTTCATCAAGGGGTGCGCCGGCGCCCCGACGAGCCAAGGCGCTAAGCAATACTATTTTCTGCGATTTTGGCCAACATAACCTCAATCGCATGATTATCGCCCGTTTTATCAAACTTAAGATACATCTTTATAGTTACATTTTCTAATTTTGATTTTATTTTATTCTAATAACAAAAATAGTTTCTGAAAAAAGTCAGCAAATATCATATATCGCACACTTTAATTTTGATTTTACATTACCTGTCAAAAATAAGATGAAATTTTGTTCTCATTACTAGATTTTGTCTTACCATGAAGTAAGGCATATATGTCACTTCTCGTCTAGTCACTGCAAATTGCGAATATTATAAACGTGGGAATTTGAATTCAAGTGTGAGATTTATTATTAATTATGAACATTTTTATACAAATACAATATTTATTTTACAATTACAATCATTTTGGCGGCATTTTAAAATAATATAAATAGAAAATCATTATGATTATAATATTTTAGCGGAATTTTTTTTTGTAGTAATTTTAAGTAATTTGTAGTAATTTTTTTTTTAACATTTATTGAAAAGTAAACAACAATAATTTTCAAATCGTTTTAGCGACAAATTCAAAATAATGTGAAATCAAAATTGTACAATAATTTTCATGAAAATTAACAAAATTACCTTACAAAGATAAAAAATGGACGAGCCAAGCTCTTTGACTGCATACTTTTCCTTACACTATATTAATTTTAAAACATAATAATAATCTGAATACTATAATCTATAAATGAATTAAAAACTATAAAATTAAAAAGAAATAAATTATAGAAAATTAAACAGAACAAATTCAACATCAGAAATATAATTAAATTATTTTGGCACACAAGAGACCAAAATCAAAATAATAATTAAATTATTTTGGCGGAAAAATAGACCAATATCAAAATCAAAATAATAATTAAATTATTTTCGCGGCAAAAGAGACCAAATTTAAAATCAAAATAATAATTACATTATTTTTGCGGCAAAAGAGACCAAATTTAAAATCAAACCAATAAATAAATTATTTTGGCGGGAAAATAGACAAAATTCGAAATCAAAATAATAATTAAATTATTTTGGCGGCAAAATAGAACAAACTTAAATTTTAAATAATAATTAAATTATTTTGGGAGCAAAACAGATCAAATTCAACATCAGAATTATATTTAGATTATTTTCGCGGACCAAATTCAAAACCAAAAGAATACTTTAAACTTATACATTATTCAACAACTAAAAAATACCTTAGAAAGGTAAAAAAATGTACGAGCCAGGGTTTCTATACCACACCATTTCCCCTAAACTATAAACCATAAAATACATTCCAAAAGAAAACTTTAAATTTATAAAATATTAAACAACTAGGAAGTACCTTACAAAGGTAAAAAATGGACGAGCCAAGGTGTCTATAGTATGCCCTTTACCCTAAACTATATTATCACCAAAATCTTTAATAACATTTTCAGATTTTATACATAAAAAACATGTGAAATCATGTAATGAGCCAAGTATACAAAAAACCCACAAATCTAAATAAAGAAATAATTTCAAATATATTCCTCCTTCCAATTTGGGTATAACAAAGGTGTGAAATCATTTAATAAGCCAAGAATAAATCTTAACCAAACTAAAACCAAACCGAAATTAAACTAAATCATACTTAACTAAAGGCAAAATAAGCGGAAACCAAGCTAAACAAAAATCAAACCAAACTAAAACCAAACTAAAAAACAATAAAAAAAAAATTCAAAAGAAACCGAAAATACAGAAACACTTTGGCAGTCCCTCATGTTTAAAAATGTTAGTGTTTATTTAAATAATTACTGTGATTGTTGTTATTGACAAATCTGACACTAACAGAAAATCCAAAATTGCCTCAAACCACACAATTTGCTTGATCAAAATCAACTTTATCTAGATCAATAATTTTCCAAGTCAGCTTTATTTACATTTAAGAAAAAATTATCTCTTGGGTCTGAAAGCAAAAACATCTTCAATCACTAAAATATACAATTTTTCGATAATGTAAAAACATTTCTACATAAAGAACGCAAAACTCTATATACATATAATGGTACATTCAGTTTATAACTTACCTAACAATTTTTAATTTGTATTTATGTAAAAATAATTATTTTTATTTTCTTGTATCACCAAAATATAACTCATATACATACTGCAACGTGGTTTCTTCTCAAAATTAATTTCAACGAAAATTATCACCTCAGGGGAGAAAAATGTCCACATTGCTATAAAGAGAAAAAGCTTCCTGGCAGGCCAAAAGGCTAAAATTAGGCGAGAACGCAAAGAAAAACACTTTCTAACTCTCAGATAATTATTTATTAAAGAAAAAATAAAATAATAGAAAAAAGTTTATTGAATAATAATAAAAAAAATTATAGTTTATTTCATATTTAATTCAAAATAGCTAATTTTAAGTAATAATAATATTTCAAAAAGTTCGCACGATTAATAAGAAGATCAAATAAAATTAGGCATCCTGAAAGGAAAATAACACTCATCGGAAAATTTACTTTAACAAAATTAATCCTAAAAAAGGGAACAATCTAAACTCTATACAATTCAATTCTAATTTAATTATATTTCACTTAACTAAACGGCGACAATTCTCACCTGAAAAAACATGCCTGGATGGCCGCGACAAAAACTCACAAACCCCACGATATCTTCTTTTCCGAGCACTCGCGACAAATCTCAATGAATCCCATTGAAAGGAGACCTACCCCGACGAAGCAGGATCACCTTCTGGAGGAGTTCATCACGTTCTTGGCTAATCTCGACTTGTTTCCTCAAAAATTGCTCGAAGGCCTCCATCGTTCAGTGCACCCGAATTAACCCACAATCACCAAAATAATGGCGGATTTTCCTCTCGTCATGGTAGATGCCGGCCGGCGTGATTGCAGCGCCGCCTGGTTTGGAGAGAGCAAGCTTTTCTCTAACGGCTATATTCATGCGAGCGCGAGCGGCACGTCAGTTGTTCGCGTCGCGCCGGTCATCTGTGCGTCCCTGTGTTATTCAGGCTATTTCGTCTTGCCTGAGATGAAAAGTGGGAGGCTGCATGTATCTGGTCTGATTCATTGGATGAAGTTGCTTCTCCCCCTGGATATTTTCAGGCCTGGATTTGATGAAGAAACTCGCATTGTCTCAACATAAGACTTGTTGATCGACAATTGACAGTTCTCTCCGTGAATAGTTTGTGTTGGTGGATAACGAACATGCCTTCTCTCATCGCTCGGTCTTCTCTCATTGATCGAGGTTGGATGGACGTTGCCGATGCTCCTCATGAATGATTGTCAATGCCTGGTTGCTTGTCGGCGGTCATCCAGGCTCGGATTTGAGTCCATCGTGGGTGTTTGTGGCTGTCAAAACATTCAACCTAACCTAAAAATTCGCCTTAACTAACAGCAAGAATCCTCGCTTATTTAGATAAGTATAACATTGTATTATTTTCAGATCGATTGTTCACCTAAAAATCACATAATTAGTTATAAACAAATTTATTAACAATATCTTTATTTACTTTCAGAATATTCGTGCGGATCCTTGTCGATCCTGCGGGAAAGTCGGGTGCATTAATTAAATTTAATTGCAAATTTGTAACGTGCAAAATGCCACGTTACAATACACAGATTACACATATAAGAATTAATCTTGATGAATCTTTTGTAACATTCCTGGAACTTGAAAAATAGAAAAATAATCAATTAATAATAAAATAAGATTTTATAAATAAATAAATAAATGATTTTACCTTGGGCGTTGATAAATAATCAACGCAATTAGTTTTATCTGCCGGATCGAGGATGATACATCTGAAATGAGAAAGTAAATTAAACTTAGTAAATTGTCTTGACATTTTGAGGTTATGCTGACAAGCATACTTCAAAAATTAAAAACATTTCAATTAAAACAATAAACAAATCATACTTACTTGCGAGAGAACTCTCTCTCTCTTCTCACAAATCCGATTTGACCGCAACCAAGCCGCAACCGCACCGCAATCACCTCACGAACACACAATAGTCACACCGTAAACAAACGGCACCGTACACATGACAGCTGTCTGCTGTGTGATCTACCGATAAAACGGTAGAGAGAGAGTGAGAGAGAGAGAGAAAGAGAGGCAAAGGGAAGGAGAAAGTAGGAGGGGTCAATTACCGAAAAGGTAAGTGGCATGCTTTTATTAAAACTGTAAACGTTTTAAAAGATCGTTTTAATTCTCTGTGGGCGGAATATTTTAAATTTAAGCGGAATATTTAAAATTAAGTGGGAAAATCTAAAATTCTTAAAATACATTGTGAAATAAGCGGGTAAATTAAAATTGTAAATTAGGCTGGAAAAATATTTAAAATTTAAAATTGTAAAAAATTAAAATTGTACTGAGCGGCAAATTTGAAATTAAAACATTTTAAATTAAAATTTATATTAATAAAAATAAAGCGACAATAAATTAATAAAAAAATTTAATATTTTAAAATTAAGCTAATAATACTTGAAAATAAAGAAAAATATTTTATTGTTAATAAAAAGAAACTCGAACCTTTACATTGGCGCCCAACGTGTGGCCCACAGGCACGAATAAGAGCGATCTTTTTGCAAGCCTAAATCAAATTAAATAGAGATCAATATCGGTATAAAGGTATTAAAAAGGGGAAGATCACCTAAAATCGTCGAGAAATTTCAATACTGAAAAGTGTTGAAAGGAAGAGGATTCCAACAATAACATTTTGTTGAAAAATTTCAATACTGAAAAGTGTTGAAATGAAAACAAAATGGTAAGGAAAAGCCAAGCCAAGACAGCAAGCTCTACCTCACCAAACCCTCAAATAGTAGTGAACCCAGCCGAAGAAGATCATAATATTCCACCCCGATCCACAATGCCTAAGAGTCCTGACACCTATCCTCGAATGATGATTGATCCCGAGGAAATAAAAGCAGTAAAAAGAAAGTTAAAGCCATAATCATTAAGGAAATCTGTTTCAGAACCAAGTATTGCAAGAGGATCCTCGGAGGAAACCCTGACTGAAATCAAGGGTCCAATAACAAGGTCAGCGGCACTAATCACGAGATTTTTAGATCAGCTGCAAACAAAGCTGGATAAGCTGGTGCATGAAAGGAAGGAGCTGGAAAAGCGAGTTGGTCTAATGGAGAGGAAGATGAGGGAAACGGAAACTTGCCTCGAAGATAAGATATCAGACGTCCAGGAAGAAGTATCCACATTAAGAGAAAATGTGATTCACAGGTTTGACACCGTAGAAAGGGACGTAAAACAGACTGGCTCTATACTAGACCAGATACTATTGGAGTAGGCAAAGGTCATTCAAACGGTTGAAGCAATGCGGGACTCTTCCTCTAACCCATCTATGGAGATGAGAAACCAGGAACCACGAATGGTTACAGCACCAATAACAGCTGGACGAACAGGACGTTCGATGATATCAGGACGATGAAATACACCAACTTTTGATGGAAGTAAGCAGCCAAAGCTTTTCCTCGCAGAATTTGAGGAATATTGGAAAGTTATAAACTTGTGTGATAGTCAATTTGATTATTTAATGACATCATGCATGAAGGGTACAGCCAGCGATTGGTGGAGATTAGTAAAGAATGAGGGGATTTCGAGAGCTTCAAATCCAAATTCATGAAGCGGTATTGGAATGAAGAGACACAACATAAAATAAGGCAGAACTTGGAATTTGGATATTTCGACGAAAAAGGCAAGTTATCTCGACTGGAATGTGCCATTAAGAAAATAAACAACTTGAAGGATCTGGAAGTACCGCCCTCTGATCAGCAGATTATGAGGTCATTGTCTCGACAATTTTCTGACGATTTGCGACAAGCATATCTGATCAGGGGACCAAGAACAATGGAGGATTTGATGAATCTACTGGAATCATTCGATAGAATGGGGAAATTAAATAATAGAAGTGCTGGAAACCAACAGGGACCAGGAGGAAGACAGAATCAGCAACAACAAGAAGCACCAGGGGGGAATCGAAGATTTGGAGGAAATAGAAATCGACCACAGGTGAACCAAATAATGGTTAATAAGCCAGAAGTATATCCAAGCACCTCAGCGGCACAGGAAAACTGATAACTCCTGTGTTAGATGAAGAGAAGAAGACAGATGAAATGCCATCTAGCACAGGAGAAAGAAGAATAACCGAAATAATGAAAGAGACAAAGGAGGAGGACACGAAGGGATATAAGTGCCCAAGAATCAAAGTGAAAATCCAAGGAGTGAGTACGGAAGCGTTAATAGATACTGGTAGTGAGATAACGTGTATCTCATAGGAGTTCTACGAAGAGAACAGGGAGAAGTTTCTTGCTTGCTCAACCCTCCCAGTGGTGGGAACGACCATCACAGGAGCAACAGGAGAAAGACCAGTGAAAATAAAGAAGCAAATCTATGCGGAACTTGAATTAAACACAATAAAAACAAATCAAGCGGTTATCATTGTCCCACGATTAAAGCAAAAGTGCATAGTGGGAATAGACCTAATGAAGTTGGTCTTCTTCTTCTCCAAGTCGAATTGACTTGGAGAAGAAGATGTTGGAGGTAGTAGGAGAAGATGAAACCGCACAGATAAATTTTATTGTGGAAAGTGAGGAGAGCATAGAAGAGATAAATATTAATCTGGTCAATAGGGACAAACAAGAACTGACAGAAGAAGAGATAGAGGAGAAAATAAGGAGCTGCCATCAGCTAGAAGAAGAAGAAAAACGGGATTTTCAACAATTAATAAACAAATACAGGAGGATTTTCGACAAAAGACCCGGAAGAATCAGTACTTACCAACATCGATTAGAAGTTAAAGAAGACAAATCTTACAATGTAAGACCTTATCCGATCCCTGACAAGTATAGAGAAAAAGTGAAGCAAGAAATAAAAAAGATGATGAAATGGGGAATCATTCAAAGGTCTAAAAGTACATTTATAAATCCAATTGTCCCAGTAATAAAGAATAGTGGAGAAGTAAGGCTATGTTTAGATGCTCGAAAGCTGAATGAGCTGCTAGTAGATGACTTTGAGTGCATGGAGAAAATTGAAGACCTTCTAAAAAGATGCTGGGGAGTAAGAACGCTAACAACACTCGACATGACTCAGAGTTTCTGGCAAATACCACTGCATCCTCATTCATACAAATACACAGCTTTCCAACATCAAGGAAAATGCTATGAATTTACAGTGGTTCCTTTTGGATTGAAAACCAGTACAGCAGCTTTGGTAAGGGCCTTGGATTCCATATTGAGTAATATACCAGGAGTAATACAATTTGTGGATGATATTCTTCTGACTTTAAAAACAGTATCAGAATATCTGGAACTGTTAGATGAAGTGTTTGGAAAACTGCAAGAATACGGAGTAACGTTAAACTTCAACAAATCGGAATTCTTCAAAAAGGAAGCGAAATTTTTGGGACATATGATATCAACTCAAGGAATAAAGGCCAATCCTGAAAAAGTACTGGCAATTCAGGAATTCCCTAGACCAAAGAACATAAAACAGATGAGAAGTTTTCTGGGAACCATTAACTTCTACTCGAAATTCACAAAACAACATGCAGATGAAATTGTGCCCCTTCTGGAGTTAATTAAGGAAGGAGTTAAGTAGAAATGGACAGAGAACCAGGAAGCAGCCTTTCAGAAGGTTAAGAAATTATTCATCGATACAGTAGTCCTGAAGTACCCGGATCCTGAAAAGAAATTTTACCTTCAGACAGATACCAGTGATGGTGTCTGTCTGGATTGGGAGCAGTATTATATCAAAAGGATGAAGAGGGAAATCACATGGTGATATCTTTTGCCAGCAGGACATTGAAGAAAGAAGAACTTACATACTTCACAACGGATAAAGAACTTCTTTTTATAGTATGAGCACTGAATAAGTTCCGAACTTATTTGATAGGAAGAAAATTTACTATTGTTACGGATCACAAGGCTTTAACATTCCTGAAGAAACGTAAGTTGGGCAATGCTAGGCTAACCAGATGGATATTAGCCATACAGGATCACAACTTCGACATTGAATATTGTCCTGGAAAGGATAACATAGTAGCAGATGCATTGAGTCGAAATTGTCCAGGAATTGGAAAAGAAGAATTAACCAAAGATCATAGGATTGCAATATTCCAACTAGCCCGGAAGATGTCAAAAGAGCTGGTAAAGTGTTTGATGAAGTTGGAAAATTAACAGGATTCCGATGACATATGGAAAGAAAGAAAAAAAAATTTAGATAAAAATTTTGACATTAAAGAAAGAGTGTTATACAAAAATGATAGAGTTTGTATCCCTCAACAGATGATCAATCTGCTAATAGATGAAATTCATGAAATTTATGGTCATCTAGGACCCAAGAAATGCTATCTTTTGATGAGGGAGGACTTTTATTTTCCAAAAATGGCAAAGAAGATTAGACAAAGGATAGCTTCTTGCGATTCTTGCCAGAGAAACAAGGTATCAAATCAAACTCGTTTTGCAGAAATGCAAAATATATTGCCTGATCAACCCAATGAAATTCTATCAATTGATTACCTTGGTCCTTTACCAACAGCAAAGGCATGATTAAAATATATCCTAGTTACTATAGATGTCTTTTCCAAATATGTGAAGCTATTTCCAATGAAGCAGGCTAATACTCGAACAACCCTCCCGAACATCCTTAAGGAGTATATAACATTATATGGAAAACCAAAGAAGATACTAAGTGATCAAGGAACACAATTCACATCTGATCTATGGATAGATAGATTAAAAGAAGAAGGAATACAAACAATATTAACATCCATTCGACATCCACAGGCAAATCCTGTAGAAAGAGTAAACCGAAAATTAGACAGGTACTTCCGAACCTTCCTGAGAGAGAAACATTTCAATTGGTTAGCTTGGGTCCCTATAATAGAGACCTGTATCAACGAAGTTCACCATGACACCACTGAAGAAACACCAATAGAGACTCATCTTGGGATCAAACCCACTAGGATATGGCGCAAGTGGTTTCATCAGGATGAAGAAAAAAAAGATCGAGTAGAGCAATTGGGACTAGAACGAGAAATATTGAAGAAGAAGGCAGAAAGGCTTCGAAGAAGATTCAATAAAGAACACAGACTTTTCAAGTTTGAAGAAGGGGACTTGGTCTTGGTGAAAGCTTGCAACACTTCAAATGCTCCGGAAAAGAGATTAGCTAAATTCATGGCTCTCTATGAAGGAACATATGAAGTAAAAAGAAAGATCAGGGAAGGAACATACGTCCTGGAGGACCCAATAATGAAAAAAGAAAGAGGCCTGTTTCATTCCGATAACCTGAAGCCTTACTTTAACAGAAACGATGACCAACGAGTGGGCAATGACTGAGGATCGCTTTTCCTCATTTAACCCTCATTTAACCGGAGCGTCAAGATGGTAGGAGCGTGCAGTTTTGCTATGTACGCTCGCCACAAGACCTGTCAGTAAGAACACCTGTTCAGCAGAACGGATACCGTGAGGTATCCGCATAGATGAACAGGTATAACCTGAATAAACCTGATGCTCCGGGATTACAAAGGAGGAAATGGCGAGAAGATCTCCCATGTGCAGTAAGCCTGACCTACCCAGAAGGAAAAATCTGGCTGAGGGGGCTCCTGCACAGGGAAGAGGAGGAATGGAAAGTGTTCCTCGTGGACGCTGGATTCAACGCCACGGGGATCAGAAGAGAGAAGGCCCTCTACAGACCCTTCCTCCACATCTCCAAGTGCTTTTACTACCTAGCGTTTGAGGGAATACGCCCACACCGTAATGCTCTCTGGGCAGCTGAGAGTGCCCGAAAGTTGAATCGGTGGGTTCAGCGGGCGAATGATCGGGGTACCCTCCACAATACCCGAACGGCAAGGGGTATAATAAGGGCCCGAATTCGCCTGGAGAATGGTCGATGGCTGGGGGAGAGCTTGCTGGAGAGAGGTTTGGCAAGGGCAGAAGTTGGAGGGGAGCACATTCTCCCTATTGGAAACCCCGACTCAGAAGATGAAGGTGTCATCTGTTGATTACAGATAACCAAAAAAAGGAACGCGGCGTATTTGAGACGGCTGGAAAGGAGAGCGGAGGAGAGGAAGAAGAAAAAGGAGGAGGAGCAGCAGCCAATCGCCCGAACACCTGAGCGATTTTCTCAGGGGGCCCTTAGTGAGGCTCCGCAGATCGCAATATACCAGTTGAGAGGGCCCAACGAATCCTGAGACGCTGCTGTCTCTTTCCTGCAAGGAAAGAAGAGCTGAAGAGGAAGATGCAATATTTCTCCTCCAGGATAAAATGGTTGACAAGGGAGATAGGGCTGAGAAGAGAAAGGGCGAGGCGTTGCCTATTTGGATAGACTTTTTATATTATTGTTATTTTATTTTACGTTTTATCCTTGTTAGATCATTTGTTTCTTTTAATCAGCGAGTTTCTTATTTAATTTTCTTCTAGTTTTAAATTATTGTCTATCCATCGTTGTTCCTTAGTTTTCTTTTAGATCATTGTTAAAAAAATTTTTTCATAGATTTCATTATTATCATTATTTATCATTTGTTATTTTAGTTTTTATAGATCATTTTAATTTATTGTTATCAAGCCAAAATTGCGGCGTTTAACTATTATTTAATTACAGAAAGATTTTGAAAAAAATCAAATTAGTCTCTTCTTAAGATCCCAATTTGATTGGAGGGGTGATGTAACATTCCTGGAACCTGAAAAATAGAAAAATAATCAATTAATAATAAAATAAAAATTTTATAAATAAATAAATAAATGATTTTATCTCGGGCGTTGATAAATAATCAGCGCAATTAGTTTTATTTGCCGGATCCAGGATGATACATCTGAAATGAAAAAGTAAATTAAACTTAGTAAATTGTTTTGACATTTTGAGGTTATGCTGACAAGCATACCCTCAAAATTAAAATTGTAAAAATTTAAAATTGTACTGAGCGGCAAATAAAGTAAATTATTAATTAATTTTAATATTGTAAAATTAAGCTAATAAAACTTGGAAAATAAAAGAAAAATATTTTATTGTTATTAAAAAGAAACCCGAATCTTTTTACTATGTAGGCAATAGTCATTCTTTGTTTAACTTAGTTTTTGAATTAACTTAGATGTTATAATCGATAATTAATGCGCAAGATGTCGCTTTAACCGCGAAATGAACAAATTGTGTATAAGGCGTAAAACATCGAATAATTGAATTATCTTGTTCATGGCTTAGTTGCACGACCAGTTTTATTAAGTTGGCATCGGAACAAAATAACCCCGAACACAACTGCATGGTTTTAGAAGTAAGTAATTGTTATTGTTAATACTATAATATTAAAAAATACATTCATATTCCTTTCTTCTAAATTCTCTATTTTGTAAAATTTTTTCACATTCTAATATAGTTGTTACATTTTTTAGATGGAAGTCGATGCTGATGAATTTGAAAACATCGACTTAGGTGATGATATAATTGTACCCGGTGACATTGAGCGTATTGCCGCTGATTACGTTGCTGCTGGACGTGCATTTCAGAATCGTTTGATCCCTGAACATACTGCTGCTCAGCGCGCAAACACCGAACCTGTTAGCCCCCAGCGTGTTGACGTCCATCGCGCTAACGCCGAGCGCGCTAACACTGACCGTGCTAACGCCAAGCGTGCTAATCAGAACGCACTAAGGCGGTACAATCTACTAACGCAGAGCGCACTAACGCTCATCGTACGTACTCTCAAGCGCTATTCACAATGGACGCGTTTCAGCGTACGCTAAGCGTACACCGCGCCATACGCCTGCGTTCGGACGCAGACGCGTGGCGTGGAGCTAGCGTTTGAACGTTGACGCACGACGTTACGCTGGCGTTTGAACGTCAACGCGTGGTCAACATTGATGCTGCGTGGAAATTTGAATTTTATAATAGAGAACACTGCAATTAAAAATGAAGAATTATTACAATAAAAATATTAATTATAATATATGTGAAGAACTTTTATATTCGATAAACTCTTGATACATAGAGATAAAAATTCTTGTTTATTATAGAATACTAGATGTTTGAGAACCCGCTTGGAAATCTCGGGTTGAGAACCTCGGGCAAAAATAAAATAAAATTTTGAAATTATATTTATCGCGAAAATTAAAACCGCTTCATTTTATTTCCAAACTTTACCTATTTCGTCGCCAAAACAAGAAATTCCTTAACACAGGCATAGATCCATTAACACACACACGCACGCGTCTGATAACACGCATACGCCCTACTCCTCGCACTAGCTTGATCGATGAGTATGAGCCTGCCGAAAACTCGCACTCACTATCAAATGCTTGCAGGAAGCCGAGCGGTCAAGACGCTCGCGTAAGTATAACACCCGCTCCCGAGTCTCCCATCCTTCGCTCCTTGTCGTCCTTTCGCGGTGAGTCGAGCTTCTCGCTCACCCAACGTGACATATTTCCCTTTGTCCAAATCGTGTGGGCAAAGATTCACGACTTATACATTTTTCAATTACAATTTTCAATTACAATTTCTCTTTTCATGACAATTTTCAACATTTCAATCCATCATCAATTTCATTTGTTTTCATTTTCTTTGATTACTCCGCATAGATAAATAAAGTTTTGTTTTCGTTTCGTTTCACTTTTCAAACTTTGCTGATTTTAGGCCATTCAATTTTGCATTAGGACTTAAAATTACTTTTCAACTGTAATTCAAAATTCAAATATTTCTATTCTTATGCTTACATTTACATATGCTTTCATATACAATTCATTTTGCTATTAACTTAACTTGTTCTAATGCTGCTTTTTCCGCTTTGAAAAATTCTCCTTTTCACTTTGTTGCTGCTTTTTCTTCCGCTTTGATTTATTTTTTCACCAACAACAACACAGATAATGGACAATACGGATCTCAAGGAACACAACTTTACATCAACTTTCATTTTGAATTTCCCGCGCTATTTTCTTTCAGTTCTTAATTTGCATGCATGGATTATCTTAACTACGATTAATTTATATTTAATGGGCAAAGTAAACTAACTTTCAATTTTCTACGAATTACAATGCTTCTTGTAATGTGCGTCTACATACATGTTTGTTGAATTCACTTAATGCTACGTTACACAATATGTTGAAGGCTAAGACGCCTCAATTTACTTACTTTACTTCGGAGGCTAATACGCCTCAGCTTACTTACTTTGCTTAGGGGGCTAATACGCCTCAACTTCGTGCTTTACTTAATGTTGTTACGTAATACTAATGTAATCTAATGTAATGTAACGTAATTACTTTACGTAATGTTACTTTGCGTGATAATTTAAGCAAGATTCGCTTCAAATTCACACCACATATCTGTACAAATATATTACACTTTACTTGCTACGTTACAACTTTCATTGTTACTGCATTATTACAACAACAAATTATTTTCTTCGTTATTTTGTTTTCAACGTTTACTTCGATACTTTGTTACTATACTCACACTGCTTTGCGTAGTTAATTTTGCTCACAAATATAAATTAAATACTTTGCTTTCCTTTTCAATTTTCCGCTTACTTCTCATTACATTCAACTTTGCTATTTACTTATTATTGCTAGATTTGCAATATTTTTACGAGCTTCTCGAGGAATCTTGCAAATCATCTTTTCTTTTGCTTTTTTTCAATAAACCTCATATTCTTTCGTATTTACTTTTTTTTCATTTACTTGCCTTGCCTTAACCCCTTTACCTTACAATTTTTGGAACACGAGAAAGTTTAATAAAACATCTACGAGGCTGGATTCGAACCAGCGGCTCAAACAAAAATAATATTGTTTGGAAATATAGTCAACCAAATTTACTACCATCCCAAACACTAGACTAGATTTTAATCTAATTTTAATCTAATCTAATAAAAAATTACTGTTTTATGTCTAAATTTTTATAAATTGATTTAAAGTATATTAAGTTTAAATTTTAACCATATACACATAAAATAAAATGATTTCTTGTTACACATTATCTTTTGTTTTATATAGATTATTATTGTTTATTCAGTGAACTGAGTTATTCATGTTAACCATTACATTCACATCCTTTTTCAATTGAACATCTGAAGTATTAAATAATTAAACGTAATATATAAAGTTAATTAAACTTAACATTTGCCAGTCTATAGTATTAATAATTTCTATATTTATATATAACTTTAAATGTAAATATCTTTTTACAATAGAATTTGCAAAGTCTATCTCCGAAGCAGATACCGAAGCATGTGAAACGGCGTCAGAAAATGAGTGTCGGTTTTTGGAGTGCGATTTATCGGATTGTGACATTAATTATGAAATATCAGATGACTTGGATGATTCCGAACAGATACATGATACAATCCAGGTAAGTGTTGTTTCGTCAACAAGTTCTGAAGTGAAAGTAATATATATATTGTTCATATACAATTAAAAAATCATAAAAATAAGTCTTGTTCAAATTAAATTAATATAAATTAATTTTTTATTTAATTAAACGTCATATAACGTGTTTACCCTTTTATCCTTCTCGCTCAATGTATCTGGAGTGATAGTCTCTTTCATATCTCATCATGCGATTCTCGGACGATGTCATATTTTATAATTGTCTAAATAATGCAAAAAAGGAAATAAAATGTACAAAAATTCAAGAATTGCACGATGTGATATATTATGAGAATAGACCATCTATAAAGATAATTTCGGGATAACGAATTCATTCTAAAATTTATTTGAATATTTTATTTATACTATTAATCATCTGATTTCAAAATAATAAAAAAATAATTGTGTTCAATTAAAAGTTAATGAACATTTTTATAGAAAAACGCTGGGAATAAAAGAAAGGAAAGAGAAGATGTTGCCGATAGAACTTCAACAAAGAAACAGCGTACGTTAGAACATCCCACACGGACGAAAATATATTTCTCAAAATATATTTGAAATATATAATTTCTTGCCGTTTTACGTATAAAAAATATATATTCTATATATTTTTTTATATATTTTATATATATTTTTACACATA
>JABFPJ010003728.1:0-15368 GCA_022817425.1 Gryon sp. ZL-2020
ATAAATTACTGTTTAAACAGTAACTTGACCACAGAATTCCCATTAACCGAATAAATTCTGTCAAAAACTGGAAAATTTACTTTCTGAACACAAATTTTTATTGACTTTTTCAAGAATTTTTATGCATAAAAGGACAATTTTTACTGTTCTTAACAGGAACTTTCATGTTAATGGGAATTCTGTGGTCAAGTTACTGTTTAAACAGTAATTTATTGTAAGTTCTTTTTCTTAGTGTATCAAAATCAAAATCAGTTGATAAGAAAATTAAGATTATGACCAATATTACTTTTTTTAATCAATTATTTTCCTTCAAATTACAAAACTTTGCATGTTGTTCGTTTGAATTGTAATTCATTCTTTTAATTATACCATTTACATAACTTGAGTTTTTAATCAACTTTTCTAACTCACGTTTAAGTATTATTGGCACCTATTTTGCATAACTATTTTTTGCAAATTTAATGAGGTACTTAATGAGGAAAAAGCACTAAAGTCACATTTCATTCATCCGATTTAATATGAAATCAACAATGTAAATAGACGAAAGTGGAACTAACTGCTTTTTCCTTAGTACCACAGTTGAGTTACTAAGTACAAGAAGAATTGCTAGACTTTAAAGTAGTGTCGGACTTTTTTGATTGAATAGTAAAAAAATAAAATAAAATTTTATTTTATTTAAATTAAATAAAATGTAATACAAATGTCAAAGAACATAGTTAATATTAACAAAAATTATAATACATTGTTATAAAATACAAAATGTTCAATAAAACATTTGTTAATTATCCAACAATTCAATACAAATTACTTGTATCGTAAAACTGTTAAATCAAATTCAAATTATATAAAATTGAAATTAAAAATACGAACCATTTAATTAATTCGAACAATCCAATATCATCAAGGCAAAACAATTCACAATCAAATAATAAAAGCAATGATAAACAAAATTAAAATTAAAATTGAATCGCATTAGTCTTAAGAACTGAATTTCAGTGTAGAATCTATACTAAATCTGAGTAATAAATATTAAATAACTTCGCAAAAAGTCCGATAATATATTGCTGTCTAATAATTCTTACTGTACAATATTACATTCAATTTCAAGATCATTTCTGTGCATGTATTATTAACACTGCAAATATTTGTATATATTAATGCTCTTCTGTCGTCTACTATTAGATTTTGTGTTATTTTAAATCTGACACTCAAATCTTGATCAAGTATTAAATCATATAAAACGAAGAAGTTATCTTTTCGTGTGATTTGCATGTGAAATGTGGAATGTTATTGCTGATTAAAATGAACGTTGCGAGACATTAAGAGGATGTCAAAGTGAAAGGCCAACTTCGAATTTTGACTGTGGCGCCAAAAACGTTTTTCTTTAACTTCATAAAAATGATAAATAAATATAAAAAATAAAGTTATTACGTCAATTCTTTAAACAATTTCCTTTAAATTGATCTAAGCAAATTGCTTTTTAATGCTATAGTAATTGAGCAAAACTGCATTTGGTTTTTGACCATTTTTTGCAGGTTAGTCCAAGTTTGTGCAAAACGAAATGCAATTTTACGCAATTACTGTAGCTTTAACAAACACTTTGTATAAGTCAATTAAAAGAGAATTTTATCAAGAATTGACGTAATGCCTTCATTTTCGCAAAAATTGCTTTACATTCTCCCGACTAGAAATTTTATTTAGGCTGAATCTAGGGCCTTTATAGGTGTATTTATAGCCTTTAAAGAACGCCTTGACGAACCCTTTAAAGGCTTTAAGCAGGGATGTTACGCAAGGGGGTGTATAGGATCTTTATAGAATATCTATAAAGGTATGCTAGAAACACCCTTTATCGACACTTTAAAAGCAAACTATACAGAACCTATGAAGTTTCGCTTTATAGAACCTTTACAGATTTTATAAAAACGCCCTTTATTCAAATTTTTTTATTAAAAAAAGGGGGAGGAGAAATTTAACACCTTATACAATTAGGAATCACTCCTCCCCCCTTACACTTTCTATTTGCCATTTAATGTTTATTATTTTAATTGAAAAAATCCAACTGTCCGAGAATCGATCCTGCGTTTCCGAGGTTAGTAGTTTGCCGTCTTGTCCACTCAGCTACTCCAGTAGTTATAATAATTGACTTATCAAAGCATATTTCAATTCCGCTTCAGTTTAAGCCTATTTTTCGTTAAAGGCCCTAGATAGGCTACTAGATAAACAGCCTTTAAAGGATACCTGTTTAGGGCCAAGAATAAACCTTTTTAGTTAAATCTTTCGAAATATAACTTTAAAGGTTACGTACTGATATTTTGATAAATTACCCTTAAAGGAAACAGTTTTTGAGCCTTTAAATATTTTTGATGGACAAATCTTTAAAGGCTCAATTACATGTAATCTATAAAGGCCATATAAAGATAAATTAAAGGCAGCCTTTAAAGACTCAAGTAAAGCCAATCTATAAAGGTCATATACAGGTTTACTAAAAATCAGCCCTTAAAGGCTGAAGTAAATACAACCTATAAAGGCCTTGTAAAGGTGTATAAAGGGCAGCCTTTAAAGGCTTAAGTAAGGCCAATCTATAAAGGCTATATAAAGGCATATTAAATATCAGCCTTTAAAGGTAAAATTTTTGTGGGCCTTTACAAAACCTGAAAATGCAATCTTAAATTCGATTTTCCATTAAAGAGCCTTTAAACATTCAAGGTACGCCTTTAAACATTTCTAGTCCGGATGACATTAATTGAGCTCGCCGTTAAGCGGCATTAAAGACAAAAGATATACTACGAGTGCGTTACATTGACGTTAGAAAAAGTCGAGCGGCATTGTAACCGAGGCGTGTTTATTGCACGGTAGGTGTTGCACTAACGCACCAGGACGGTGGGGGGCAAACAAGGCAAGTCGCCTTAATAAGACGAGATTTAGTGCGTCTCAGGTGGCCAGGGTCGCGACGGCCTCCCAACTTAATGTTCCCCCCAACAACTCAGCTTTTCAATCCATAACGGTCGCATAAATGTTAAAAGCTTTCGATGTTTTACGCTTTATATTGCTCGTTACCCAGTGCGTCATCATTTTTTCATGATTTTAAAGCTTATTCGATCCAACAATCAACTATTTTTAATTAAATTTGTACGTTTTTTTTAATATTTTGCAAAAATATTTTCGAATTTGACAGTGTATTTATAGTTTAACAAATGGTTTTTAAAAGAAGTGTAAAATTTGAAAGTTGAAAGACATATTTCAAAATTAACAAACTGTTTTTACTGGAAACTTTTGTTGGTGGTAAAAAATTTAAGTAATTATAAATCAGGTTTTAACCATTTCATTTTTCTATCTTCTCTTTAGTTTGTAGATACTAATTGTTTACAATTGATATACACTTGCACAAGAAAATTATCTTCAAATAATGCAGTTCACTTATGAATAAATCGTTAAGCTTAAGATCCAATAACATTATACTCATTGTACTATGTCTACAGAAAGTTAGTTGACGTAACTATTCTACGAATGGTAAATCTGGATTGGGTATTACGTGACTAAGATTCAACCTAATAGCACTAGTACGATCCGACAAAATCAACTCAGATCTCTTTTTAATGAACGTATAAATCACTTAAACTCACCAAAGCTCTCTTAAAGAAACAATGTTCATAACTTTAACACTTCATTTAATTTTATTTTTTCTGCATTTAAACTTAACTATAAACAAATATTGATTTTGTATCATTCACTCAATGTAATAAATTATTCTACAATGCAATCAGAAATTCGGTCTAATAAAACATTTATATGTATACAACTGTGAATGTGTTGTTTTGTCGTTTGTTCGTTCGTTTTCAAAATAATCGTAATTAAAGTTGTACAATATCAAGTTACAAATGACACTATATAACAAGCGTAAAAAATAAGCACAACCAGTAACGTCAACCGAGAAATAATTGTCATGTGATGCAGAATTTGCCATATTTTGATAAAATAAAAACATAAAAGGTAAACGATTCTTCGCAGACAATCGTATCGAAACCTCGAGACTGGGGTTTATGACAGACTCTACAAACGTCATCGTGTAATGCACCAGCTAATTGCTTTATTATTATTGTTCGTTATTACATTATCGCACTGCCACTCTCGCAGCCTCGTAAGCATCGCCGATAATTGAACACATGAATTCCTTACTATTACGCCAATCAATATAATTTTGATGCATTAACTCATTACCCTGAAGGTCTTTCTTAATAGAAGATGATAAAATAACAAAGATAGTAACGAATATATCATTAATTGGATCAGTATTTTATTATGCAATATTTTTCATTTATGTTACTTTAATATTATCTATATTTTTTTGTTTTATTTTGTATGTAAAATAGTTCGGACGAATGGGGATTTGGCAATATATATTCTGGAAATAAGAAAATATATGCTAGGACATAAGTTAAGCAAAGCAAAAAAACGAGGGTGACTACTCTCTGTGGGACTATTAATCCTCCATTTATGCCCTTCACTATTCAGTCTCTCGCGTGGGAAAAGGTGCCTTATCTGTTCGAATGGAACAGCTGTTTATCTGCATTCAAGAGCTATCAGTGAAGTTAACTTAAGCATATGCAAGGCAACTTTCTCAAGAACTAAGTTTTTAATTTTTAGGGATTTTTTGCTAAATTATGGGTCTATGGGGCGAATCGCTTGATAGTTGAAATATTTCGTTTAATTTACTTCCGTCAAGATATACATACAGTGGTTAATTGATTATATTCTTTTGTCCGAAATCGTAACTTTTCATGGGTTTAAGTGGCAAAACTCAACAAATCGTAATTTATTTTAATGATAATGAAGAACTAAATTGAGTTTCTTATTTAAAAAACATGGATATCCAACGTTTACATGTAACATTAGTAAAAAAAACCAATTTTTGAAATAAACATTGAAAACAATAAGAAATGAAATTAAAATAAACAATGTCAATATTGTAAAATAATCATAAATAATTAATATATGTAAATAGTTTGTCTTGTTGTTTACTTTTTAACTTGTTTTATTAGTTTGCTATTGAAACTGACTATCTAAATAGATATTCCTGTCTATTTGTTCAGTGGATGTCGAATGTTTTCTCTATATATTTTCTTGGGAAATTTAAAGATCCGGATACATGTATTGTGAGATCTGAGATTTCTTTTGCAAATGTCGAGAAAAGTACGGTACAATTGTAAGAATGATTGTTTAACCATCCGGGCGAGCAAATAAAATATTAGCGATGCTTTGTTTTTGAGCGAGCTTGCATGTGTGAGGATAGTTTACGTCACGCGATAGCCATACTCAAGCTATTTGCCTGCATATGTGGGTGAGCGTGCGTGCCAGTCTTGATTTCCCGAGGGATTTACAGTATGGGCCTCCGCAAATGTTCCGTACCACATTCATCTAAGAATATATATATATATATTATAGGGGGAATATAGTGAGGGAACAAGGATCACCTCACCAAAGAAAATAACGTATTAAAGTTGTAATCTTTGACATGAAAAAAGAAAGTTTTTCCGAATAATTAAAGGTACAAGTCTGAATGACGTAAGATGAACGGTCGAACAAATTGATAAGACGATGAGTTAGCGAGAAAATAAGACGAACGAATAAACCCTAGATACGTGGCGGACGGTATTAATATGATCCTTAAGAAAGAACGGGATAATCCATCTTGCATTTGTACAGGACAAAAAAGTCTTGCCGCTTTTGTCGTGATAACCCAATAGATGGCTGATCTACCGAGCTGCACCTGTGCCTGCCTTCATTCGATTAATCAATTGTATAATTTGCCCAACCATCCGTAATTTCACAATAAACAACTTAGCCTTGCGCGCCCAGGGGGTATCTATTATTCTTTATAACTTACCAACTCCGATCGATCATGCTTATATTTTTCATTTCTTCTCACTCTTTTCTTCTTTCTCTGTAACCCAACATCTAAACGTCGTCTATCTTATTCTTCTTGTTTTTCTTTTTCTTCTTTTACTTCTTTTACTGTCTTTGATGTTTTTTTTTCTTTTGATACCGACCTGGAAATTGTCATAGAAATCAGTTTATTTTTTTTACCATAAAGTGGCGTTGGTCGGAGCTTACTGAAAGATTCATACGGACTTCATAAATAAATGCATGGTAAAGATTTTACAGCAAAATCGGTGGTGTCTTTTTGCAATCTTAGTGACAACTTTGACCGAGCTTTCATAGTGAAAACCCGCAAAAGCACAATCTTATCAAGTTTTGGCAGATTTAATTTGATTGCATTAGAACTTGCTCGAACAAATCACAGTTAAATCTCGCTTATATACACGTATATATACTTCCTGCTGGAAAATAACTTATATTTTGATTTCGAAAACGAAGTATTGTTCTCCTATGGCCGTTGTTGGGGTCATTTTAATGTTTGCTTTCATTTTCGCGACTCCTCGGGCACTATGGTCCCAAAATGAAAGTCAAATAACGGCGGTTTATCGTCGTCGTTTCTGCATTTTAAACGTGTCATGCATGCATTGCGATTATTTCATTAATTATTTTAATTCATTACACCCGTCACCCGAGGCGAAATTTTCCCCCCGATGTGCACTTCGTCAACCGAAACGAATCGGGATATTATGTAAATATGCAAAATCGAATATTGCTCTTGGGTAAAAGCAAGATATTGCACAATCCCAGTAGGCGCGCATTGATCGCATCTAATTAAGTTAACGATACCTAAAGTATTTTGTCATAAAGATTTTCTTTTATCTAAGAAATGGGATACTGCTTTTTTATTAATTCCAAAGTTCACTTTCAATCGAAAAAATTTTTGTTACGTGTTAATTTTAAGTTATATATAATTGTTTAAAATAAATATATGAATAAAAATGTTTTTTGTTTCTATTTCAGATATTCACTCGCTTTGGTAAAGTTTTGAAAATCGTTACATTCACGAAAAACAGTAAGTATTATTTATTTACATTCAGCATTATTAGTACTTTTAGATACTAATGAAAAATATATGATACATTATTGTAATTAAAATATAAAATACAAGTACATATGTCAATTTTTTGGCGTAAAATCGATTTTTTATCGAAATTTTTTTTATTATAGATTTTAGCACTTTGACATGTCCTTTTTCATGTGGCAGTGTTAAATTTATAAAAAAAAATATGAAAAGCATTTTTTAAAGGTTGTTTGAATAGAGTGCACTGTGAATAAATCAATCTTGAAACTTTAAACGCGATTATCTCAGAAACTTTTTTTGACAATTTCTGAACTTTAAAAATTCATCGATACCTCATTTTTTATCGGATTTTAATCAAATTACCACCCAAATGTTCGGAATTCAACACTGAACAAATCTTTAAGACAGATTTTCGATAAATAAATTATACGAAATGTTATACTTGAAAATGTAAACAAAAACATGAAAAAAGTGTGATTTTAGACTATTTCGACACGTTTTACAGATTTCTTCATTAAACCATTAATGAAGAAAAACATTAGTTGGCATAATTTTTTTAAAACAAATTGATACATTTTCATTATCTACTCACTAATATCTGTTTATGTACATCATTTCATTGAAATCGGTTGAGTCGGTTCGATTTTAGCCATTTTAGTGGCCATATTTTATCTCATTATTAAATAATGTTATTTATTACATTAACTCCCAAGTCAATGTCTGTTATTTTCGTAATATAATTGTTTATTATAACATTTGTGTAGTATAAAAATGAGAAATATGTTTCATAAATGAAAAATTCCAAGATAATTTGATCCAATAAAAGCACTAACTATTGTAATACATTAACATAATGTAAATTAAATGATGTAGATTAAATTTACATAATTATTATTATATATGTATTAAATTATATTTTTATTTATTATTAAATTTATTTTTAAATATTGAATGAGATTACCAACCGGCGTAGTTAATATTCATACTTTAAATATTGTTGGTCGATAGTTT
Organism: Gryon sp. ZL-2020; assembly: GCA_022817425.1. Taxonomy (NCBI): domain Eukaryota; kingdom Metazoa; phylum Arthropoda; class Insecta; order Hymenoptera; family Scelionidae; genus Gryon; species Gryon sp. ZL-2020. Next base: position 7,970 of record JABFPJ010003728.1, read on the forward strand.
GTGCTATTTCTGCTTTAATCTTAACGTTCTTCGACTATTTTCGAAAATTTTCCTCATTGAATACAAAATGCTATCTTAAGCTTTGAAGTGTAAACCACTAAAATGGTAATCACACGGTCCAAATGTCGTCGTTATTATATTATATTATTAATAAAAAAATTGTCTAATGCCAAAAATAAAATGCGAAATAAAAAAGCAAGGGGAAAAAGGTGAAGGAGAAAAGAGATAAAATTGGCAAGCAGCGCCATTCTCTCTTTTGGACGCAATATGGCGAATGTTGCGATAAAAGGTGGCGCACGCGCAAGTATTCGTATGTCATGCAGGTATACATGAAACTTTTGAATATGTGATAAGAAAGCGATATACAACGACAAAGCAGAATGGCGTACAATCGAAATGCATTTGGCGCTCTGCACATATACACGCACGCACAAATACACATACACGTATGGTTGTGCATAAATTCTTAACGCGCTTTTCACCAATGTGACGTTTGTGCGCAGTAAAGCCGCTTACGTCCTTCACGAGTCCGTTCGTGTAGTCAAAATGTAACATAAAAGTAAAGCATATATGTATAATTGAATATTTTTTTACGTTATTAGAGCAAAGTCGTTGGTAAGTAATGACGTCATACAAATTTCATTCACCAACTGTGATTTCTTTATTCAAAATTGATCTGAGGATTTTAAATATGAACTGCGAAATTATTATAAGATTTACATATGTTAACAATGATTACACACTCATTGAAAATGATTACATTATATATATTACAATCTAATCGATATTATAGATTACTATTATATTTAACTTACTGTTTGTTTAAATAATATCTTGCAATGAAAAACACTTTTCGTGCAGGAATTAATTTATGTATTTCAATTTTCAGGCACATTCCAAGCTCTGATACAATATCAAGATCCTGGATCGGCACACAATGCCAAATACGTGAGTATTATGAAACGTCATTACCCGTATGAAAATAATTAATAATTAAATCTTGAATGTAATTACGTTCCATACAAAATGTTGAGATTCAAAATTAATTTTTAACTTAAAAAGTTGAATTGCTCAAAATTTAATTACAAATTAGCGACACACCGTACATTTCGATATCGTCATTTATGATTTCTCAAATGAATATTGTTTTATTAATTGGCCCGATAATTATATATATATATATACACGCTAATTTAAAATTAAATTCACATTTTGGGGAAAAATATTAATTACTTTTTTTAATATCATAATAATTTTATAATGAACAATTAAATTCGTGGATACATTTAAATAATGTGTCGTTAAAAATAACATAGAAAATGGTCCGTTAAAGTCACTAAAAATTACAACATCATTTTATGAAACGAATATTAATTCGCGAACAAAACTTTCAACCTTTTTTATATGCTCTGTATAAAAAGCTACTTATTTTTTTAATGTGACTTCCAAGCAAATGACCCCTTTTTCCATTTTCATGTTTTTTCAACGAAAAATCAAGTCGTAAGAATGACGATTTACATTGCAATATTAAGTGTGAATTAATCTTGCAATATTTTTTTTTTTTTTTTTTTTGAATTTCATTTCGTTGTGTATTTTAGCGTAAAAATTGTCAAAAATTCTTTGTGTATTTTAGATATTTTTTAATTGAAACAGGCATTTTCACATCTGAATTTTATTTTAACTATTTTTTGTGTTTCTATAAACATTCATTGGTGCTACTTTGAAAAGACAAAAATTATTCATTCATAATTAACAAATTTTTTATCTAGGATCCGTTTGACGCAACTTTTTCATTTCAAGTTTTAAATTTATGACAAAGCCTTTAATGTACTTTAATTAATTGCAAAGTATCTCTGTTCAATGCACGCACTCTTCTTTCGACCCCCGTCCTCCTATCCATTTCCCTACTTTACTCTCTCTTTATTTCTTTTCGACTCACTCTTTTTCTCATTTTTATCTATTTATTCATTTTAAACATGCAAATTCAATTAATGAAGACTTTTTCGGCAGTATAAAAATTAATGTATAAATTATCGTGAAAGTAATTAATTTGAACGTTAAATAATTCAAGGGATTCATTTAATATAAAAATTATATTAAGTACGACAGTAAAGTTAATATTAATTTACAACAAAATAGTGTGTAGCCAAGGTAATATTCAAAATGTATTTGCTTATGTCATATCTCTTTTTATTTCTGCATTAAAAGAAACACAAAAATTAGCGTGAACTTATTGAAGATTAATTGACAAAATTATAGTTTGATTAATCAATATCTCAAATTCGATTATTATGATTTTTATGTAGTATAGAATTATACAGATAAAAAAAGAAGAAGAAAAAAATTAAATTTTAATGAGACGATAAAATCCGTCACTTGCACATTCGGTATCTTGATGAGGCAATCTCTTCGTTTGCACCACTGTCTATAAAATCGTTCTTTAATCGCGAATCGTAAAGACTACAGACCGCACGACAGTAACGACCCTCTCAACGTGCGTCGTTAAGAACAGCTTGTTGGGCTCGTTATATAACGAGCGTACAGACTTTATGACAATGTCGTCGTCGTTGTCGTCGACTAAGACATTTTAACAAAAACGAACGTTTGACGATTGCCATGGCTGTGCTCGATTGTTATATTTCATAGAGTCGCTAAGATGATGTTCAAGACTAAATATCGATGTTTGTTTGAATGTTCTTAATGACGATAAAACATCCATCTAAGTCATGTCTTTCTGCAAATAGTTAAATTTTTGTTCCCTTTTTATTATTCTTCTTTTTTTATGTACTTAGGGACGAAAATATACAATTTTTTTATTACGCTTGATAAATCAACGACGGAGTGGTATAACAATAAAAATTACTGTATTAGTCATAAATTGTACGATATTACACGGTTTTATTATGGAATAGATAAATCATAGAGTGAATTTGAATTTAACGTAATTGTGATTTTTATTCAACACAATGATTGAAAAATGAAGTATTTTATTAGGCCAACATTTTATTTTGTTTGTTTTTCTGTTATTGTTATTTCATTTCATTAAACAAAATTTGAAATTCTATTTAAAAAACAAACTCAATAAATAAAATATTAAGTTGAAATTTATAATCAAGTATAATATTAAATTGAAAGTGATCATGCTTCTATCTTTACCTCATCCATTGATTAAAAGTTAATTTCGAGTTGCAATATCTTTACAAAATTTAAATTAGAAAAAACAACTACTTTATCTTAAGTAAATCATCTATTAAAATCCTAATTATCTGATAGAATAAATAAAATTAATGCAAGTAAATTTAATTAAATAAACTTTCGATAGAACACTGAAGACCTTTTAGTCAAGATTTGCAAATCTTTAATCGACAAAACCTCCGACTTCATCTCGAGTTTAATTAAAGCGACCTGCGGAATCTGCTTCCGTTAATTCGCGGCGTTTCTTGATACGTACATTAGCTCTGCGCAATTTCTAACAAAATTCATTGTTAGTAGTCAAACAAGCGTGCATACATACACATACATATACTATATATATACGATACTATACATTTAAATATATACATACATACGATACACATACACGTATAGTAAAGGTAGTTTGCGTGAGAAAGACAGAAACATAGGACAAACATAGGTTGCCTAGTGGGCAACTTATTTACATACGCATGCTAGAATGAAACAGAGCACATAAGTCAAACAAGCATATTCTCCGTTCCGCCACTATTCTAGTTGAACCGCCGACGCCATTGTATAGAGGTCGTTACTAGATTATTAATGAAAACCAAATAGCCCGCACCCACTTCCTACGACGACTAACTGCACACATTTTTACGCGCAAATTCAATAACATAATTATCAAATGCATTTAACACTGCTCGGCCGCAATTTGTTTTACTATTTTATTTTCCACCTAGAATATGTGTTAACACACTTTTTTTTTATTTAACAAAACTTGTTCACTAAATTTCAATAATAGTTGATAATTAAATATAAATTTTTCATATTACAGAGTAAATTTAATGCATACAATCAACGGGAAAAAAGGAAACATGGAAGCTTTTGTTTGAATATTTTTTGTTTCTTTTTCGGTTTGCTTTATTTCGTAAGCATATAAATATATATTAAATTCATCGAATGGCGTTATTCATTCCTGAAAGTATTTTGTTATTCCGTATTTACTAGCGTCAAGTATAATCATATCGGGGATGTTAGCGAAATTATAACAAGCGAGTGCTGATGAATTGTTAATGGGCATAATGTTGGTATTTTTTTGAGTTTTTGTAAATTTGGATGGATTGTTATTAACTTCAATTGAGCCGTCAGGTCGATCTAAAATCGAATCCAACAACATATACACAGATTTGCCGATATCAGAATAGCGACTTTAACTATTCAGAAACCAAACTATTTATAAAGTGATGAATTTTCGTTTAACATTAACGGATTTCGTTTATTTTCTGTATAAAAAATTATTTTGCAAAAAGATAATGCAATATTTGACGAGAGGAATTATTAATAAAGAACAAAACAGACTTTAAACTTAATGTACAAATTTAATGATATCACATGTTATATATATTTGGGTTTTAATTTAATATAATAAAATATATAGGATATATATTTTATCGTTTCCGACATCTACGTCACACTTTATAATGTCACACGTACAAAATGTCACACATAATATTGTAACATTGCAAAAACGTTATTGTTCAATATTTGTGACATTTATATGTGACAATTTGTACATGTGACATTTATTCGTTTGACAAAATTGACATGTGACATTTTTTCTTGTGACATAATTAACATGTGACAGTTTGTACGTGTGGAATTATTTCGGTGTGACATAGATATCGGACACGGATTAAATTATTAGAGGAAAATAATTTTCATTATTTCTTGAGCACTTCAAATTTGATTTTTATTTTACAATAAAAATGTTAATGAGAGAAGAAGAAAAGTTGATAAATTGGAAAATTGTAGCTGCAAAAATGAAAATATAGTTAAATGGAAACTAAAAATATACGATAATACAAAAATGACGTCACAAATATAAAAATTGAAAATATTATATAAAGAGATTGAAATATCATCAAACACGAATAAAAAATTTTTAATGCACATGTTAAATGTAAAATGTAAATGTATGAAAACTGGTAAACAGTAAAAATGTATGTGCTGCATAAAACAATGTTTAATAAATAATTAGAGATATGGATCAATGATCTCTTTGCAAGCACAGATTGTAATTTGTATGTATTACACAAAAAAACAGATTCGTTATATTAAACATTTTTCTTTATTAAGACATAGCGGCATTGTGAACAGTTTGGCTCAGTTATTGACCAATCGAAATGCGCGAAGGTGGATTTTTTAATGTCGCGCAAGGTTTGAAAAATGCATTGTACGGTGCAAATGATGGAAAAATTCCGGAACAACGACATTGAATTGGCGCGTCGACACTGACTGACCTGCTTCTCCTCCCTCTGTTTCCCTCTTTTTTACTCTCATTCCGTGTTGTGTCTTCTATCACCCGTGCTCATAAATAAATCCCTTGTCTTTATTGTCTGAGCACTCTGTCGCATTTGCATTCTCTCGCGTAACACAATGAGACGCGTCACTGAAACCTCCGTATCTTATGTTTTTCAGTCCCTCGACGGCCAGAACATCTACAATTCGTGTTGCACGTTGCGCATCGACTACAGCAAGATGCAGAATCTTAATGTCAAGTACAACAACGACAAATCGCGGGATTACACGAACCCAACTCTTCCCACGGGAGACGCCAACTTAGATGCTGCTTCGCTTGCACTTAGTAGCGAACTTTTGCCACAGCTTCTGCTTGGTGCTACTGGCACCCAACCACGAGCACCCAGATTACCTGGTAACTATAACTCTATTCTATGACACATTATTTTTAAGCACTCGCAATTTTGCATCTCTTTGCAGAATTAAGTCAAACAAATTTTTCTGTAATAAAGTTACATTGTGAAACTAGCAGAACATAAAATTGTAAAAGTACCTCAATAGTATATTACGTATCAAGGGCGTTTTGTCTCGAGATGCGTACAGTGTTTTCTATACCTGGGATCGAGGCAGCAAAAGCACTTTACTGTCAGAAGAGCGGAAAAACCACTATTACGCCCGAGACTAAATTTTTTTTACCTAGACTTTTTATTTAAGCTCACTTTTCTGCCCCAGGGATTTACAGCGTTTTCATGCCACGATTGCAAGTATGAAATGGTATATTATATATCTATTAAAAAGTAAAAAAAGAAATGAAAAAAGGAAAATGTAAAATGTAAAAAGTGACAATTAAAAAGTAAGAATTAAATAGCAAGAACTAAAATATGAAATATTGTTTACGCGTCAGTGACAGCGGACAAAAGTGGAACTATCAGGGTCTCGTAAACTTCGTTTACGGCACTCTAACCTGCTAATTCCACTGAATTCCACTTACGATCCGCTGTCACTGACGCGTAAAACGTTATACATGCCTCGGGCGCAGTAGCGCCCTCGGCTGTAATATACTATAAAAAAATGTAAGTAATACAAAGATGAAAAGTAAAAATTGTAACGTGGTATTTATTTTATATAGCCGGACCCACACGGCTCTTCACAATTACGCTATAATTTTGTTAATAATTTCGTTATTCACTATTTGTTTCCGAAATTATTAATGAAATTACGGGCTTCATAAACAAAACATATAAGATAACACAATTTTACTGGGCGCCAGACTCGGAAGGAGTGAAGAATAACTTCATAAATAATACTTAAATCGAATAGGCTAGTCTTAACGGACAGAAAAACATGAACAGGTATCGCGTTCGTCGTGGGGTGTTTAACGACACAAAGTTTAACGACACAAAGAAACAAAGAAAAATAAACACAATTTAAAGTATAAAATAAAGAGCGTTATTATTCAAAATTTTGATATCTACAAAATAAAAGAAAGAATTACGTAACCGGCACGGAAGGTGCCTATTTTAATCAATTAATGACCAGATGATTACATCTAAGGTACTGAAGGTACCGGGTAACTCGAAAGAAAAATCAACTTCATATATCTTACAATTTTAGAATGGATTACAATTTTGCGCTCAATTTTCCGAATAACAGAAAGATAAAATTCAAAAGGAATCTGATTGTTGAACTTAGTCATATTGAACCCGATTGAACCCTGAAGGCACTCTGACACCGAATTTTACATATCAAATACAACAAAATCAACTTAACTTTAATTTACTTTTTACTTTCAATTTCTATAAAACCTTATTTTCCTAATTAAAACTTAAGTCTTGATGACTAATTAGCACACACGGAAGAAGAAGCGCCAAATCTTCCGCGGGGGGAGGAATCCGGAGGGTATAAACCCTTATACCCTCCGGATTCC
>JABFPJ010003729.1:0-15366 GCA_022817425.1 Gryon sp. ZL-2020
TTTAAAATTGTTAAAAGTTCTTTTCTACAAAAAATTTGCCGTTAATTGTTAAAAAAATATTTATTTATTTAAAAAAATATTATTTTATTTTAATTTTTTATTAGATTATTTCCTCATTTGTAGTTTTTATAATATAAAATATTGGATAGTGTATTCATCTCATCCCTTTTTATCTCAAGCACCCCAAGTTTTTTAAATAAAGCTAAAATTAAATAATAATCGCTTCCTTAATGTTATGTACTAAACGTTGAATATTTTCAGTATTCCATATCAGCAAATGGACAAGAATGTTCGCAAATCGCTGCGGATATGTTGCACAAGAACGGTTCTGCCGTTGATGCAGCGATCGCCGCACTTCTTTGCGAAGGTGTTGCCTCACTGCACAGGTAATTTATTATGCAACAGTAATATTCTCTATTACAAATTCTACAAAACGAAACAATTAAACTCTACTATGCCATACATAATGGTATAACATGACATCAATTAACACGTATATTATTTTCTTTTATGCTCAATAACTATATATTAAAAATTATGTTTAATGAATCCATTGTTCCTTTAATAATATTACTTTTGTTTCTTAACATTATCTAACTCGATTATAATTATTATTAATTTATAATTAAAACTAAAAAATATTTTATTTTAAATAAAGAATGTATCTTAAAATTTATTTAAATATAAAATTAATTAAATGTATCAAAAATGTTTTAGTTCCGGGTTAGGAGGAGGATTTCTAATGAATATTTGGGATGCTAAGACGCAGACGGGACAATTTCTGGATGCCAGAGAAACGGCACCAAGTAAAGCTCATCGAGACATGTACCACGGAAATGCATCTTTAGCATTTGCTGGTAATATACTTATTAGGTTTTTATTTTTATTTTTATTTTATGGTAATTTTAAATATTAAAAATAAAACATTTTCTGAATAGCCTTAAAAAATGTTTCTTTGATATAATATTAATTAACTCATCTTCTATGATTCTATATTATTAACAAATTACAAATTTATATGAGAGATATTTAATTAAAGAGATAATAAAACTTTATATAGCTAAAATTTCAAATATTGCAACTTGGAAATATAAAAGTTTTTATTTATCAATACGATAAGTAATTTATAACGTTATAAGACCGAGGAATCATTTTACATCTGTTATTCTAAGATTATGTATGCCTAAAACCTGATTAAAGTAATTCATTGCAGTAAACTCTCTTAAATCTCATCATTTAATAATGTTTATCAAAATCGTAAAATAGAATCTGGCAAAAAACCTCTGACAATGATAAATATATATTCATTATACACTCGAATTTCTAGTTTCTTAATCACATGGAATCATAGACGGCGAGTTGATTGAAAAAATAATAGCAAAATAACATTCCTTTGACGTTATCTACAAAATATTTGTTTTCATATTTAAAATTATCATAAAACTGAAAAATATTTCCTTTATCTAACTTCAAGTTATTGTTTTAATTTATTCATATTGGTCGCACATGCAAACGCATAAATAAAATATTATATTCATATTCAATTTGAATGTATTACAATGGCTTCATCATCATTTTTTGTTAAATTTTGCATAACAAAAAATTAAATTCATTTCAAATTGTGGTAGCTACCTTTCAAAATTGATTGTTTAAAATTGTTTCTGTTTGATTGTTTTATATTAAGGTGGTCTATCAATTGCTGTACCTGGAGAACTAATGGGATATTGGGAAGCTCATCAAAAATATGGCAAATTAAATTGGTCTGAATTATTTCCACCGGTGATTGAACTGTGCGAAAAAGGTTCAAAAGTTAATAATTATTTAGCAGAATATTTGCAGAGAAAAGCAAAAATCATCAAATCGGAACCAACATTAGCAGAAATACTTATTAATCCGGTCACCAATGAACCGTGGATTGTAAGTATTATTATTTGTTTAGAATCTAAACTTTAGATATTGAAAAAATGAAATGGATATTATTATCGTAAGCTTAAATTATATTAAGTACTTATAAGCTTATTTGTAGGCAGGTGATCGAATAAAACGTCCAAAGTTAGCTGAAACGCTAAAAATATTAGCCAAGGGTAATCCTATACAGGAATTTTATCACGGAAATTTAACACGCGAAATGATTAAGGAAATTCAAGAAAGAGGTGGTATTATGCAAAAGGAAGACTTTGAAAACTATAAGTGAGTAATTCAAGTTATAAAAAAACTAACTAATAAATAATTAAAAAATTATTAGATTTTAATGAAATATTCCAATTAAACGTTTTTCGGAATATACATTAATTGTTTACAATTTTCATAAAACAAAAATTTACTTAAAAAATATATACTTAGAACAATGAAATTACAGAAACTAATATGTATTTAATGGGTTGAGGACATAAGAACTAAATGATGAAAATAAATAAAGATGATGAGAATAACATAAAGAATCTTTTTCTAAATATTTTACAATTTTTTACAGCAATTTTCATCATTTAATCCTTGTGTCCTAATCCTATTAGATAAGTAGTAGTTTCTATAATTTCATTTTCCTACATGTTGTAATATTATTAATTATACTGACATATATATTTATATGCATGTTATTCATTTTTATCTGTTTTAGAGTAAAATGGAAAAAGCCCATCGAAACAAAAGTTGGAAATTTAACAATGTTGGCTCCGCCTTTACCATCATCAGGAATTCTTTTAAGTTTTATGCTGAATGTTTTAGAAGATCTTGTAACCGTGAAAGATGAACATATCATGTGGCAGTATATAGTTGAAACTTTTAAATATGCATATGCCAGACGAACGGATTTAGGCGATCTCGAAGTTGTAGATAAACAATTATTAAGTATATTATTTAATTTATTTACAAATAATTAATTATTTAATACATTTAACACTAGAAGCCCAAAGAGTTTTTTAAACAGTAATAGTTTTAGAAACTCTAAATATTGTATAATCAAAATTATATTAATCAATATTATATTATATATAAAAGTAAATTGAGAAATAGAAAAATTATTTCAAACTGAACTTTAAAAAAAATGCTAAATCATACATTAGTGTTAAATATTTCGTTGTTTTTTAATATTGTTTAAAATATTCAAATTCTTAAAAATAAATTCAAAATATATATACGTAATTTATGTTTACAGATGATTTAGTTCAAAACTTAACATCTAAAAGTTACGCCGAAGAAATCAGAAAACGAATAAAAGATGATAAGCAAACGCATAACAAACCTGAATATTATGGTGCTAAAATTGCTTCTCCTGAAGACTCTGGTACAGCTCACGTTTCAGTTTTAGCGCCTGATGGATCTGCGGTTTCCGTGACGAGTACAATCAATCAAGTGTAAATCACGTTTTACTTGACAAAATAACTCTTCTTAGCATTTCATTTCATCATATTTCTTTTAATTGAAAATCGTTTTCAGATATCTTTAATAAAAGATATCTGAAAACTGAAAAACAGATTTTTAAATAAAATAAAATTTACTTCTATTTTTAAAAACATCGGAAAAATCTTTCTTTATTAATTTTTTTATTGTAATTTCATTTCATTTTACAAACAACTTGTTTAAACAACTTAAACAAGAAAATCACATATAATATTGTTCATATTACTATTCATTAATGTCGAATTGGAAATTACTAGTTGTCGTTTGTAAACCGCTTTGATCGTAATGTTCGTGTAGCTCGTATTATATACAAATTAAATCAATTGACGTTCATTGTAGTTGACGCAAGTGTTTTTTATGTAATGATTTGTTCATAAAATAATATCTATTAAACAAACTTCCTATTAAATACAAAATTCCATGACTTTAATATATAATTTCAAATTTGAGAAAATGCAATAAAAAATATATTTTTAATATCTTGAATTTAATTGTTTCAGATTTGGATCTTTAATTAGATCAAAGTCAACAGGAATTATTTTCAATGATGAAATGGACGACTTTAGTTCACCAAATATCACAAATGCATTTGACTTACCACCTTTTTCACATAATTACATTGCCCCAGGCAAACGACCATTAAGTTCCATGACTCCAACGATCTTTGTAAGTTTTTATTTGAAAATGTTTCCCCTGAATAATTTTAAACAGAAATATAAAGTTATTTAATAAAATAAAATCTCTATTAAATGTCATAAATCCCTCACGAATATAAATATAAAATATATATGAAAAATAACGAACAAATATATATTGAATCTATAATTAAAATATAAAATTAAATTATATTTAATTTACATTTCAAATGTATTAATATATATAATTTATATTTTGTATATATAAAAGCTTTTGTAAAATTTATAAACTTCATTTATAATTTTGAATAAATAATTTATTACTTAATATTTTTGTATAATCTTACAGTTAAATCCAGACAATTCTGTTCGACTGGTTATTGGTGCAGCTGGAGGAACAAAGATTACAACTGCTGTGGCTGTAGCATCAATACTTAATATTTTTAAAGAAAAAGATATAAAACAATCAATCGATCAATTACGAATTCATCATCAAGTAAGAAATAAAATTATTTACTTCAATATTTTCTGTTTAAATTCAATGAAGAAATTAATAATTCTTAAAAATATATTCTTATAGTTATTTCCAATGGAAATTGCTTACGAAAATGGATTTAATCAACAAACACTCAATTATTTACAAAACCTTGGACATGTTGTGAAACAGTTTAGTGGCATAGGAAGCGCAATTACTGCTGTTGAAACCAATTCGACACATATTTTAGCTAATTCAGATTATCGTCGAGAAGGAAGTGTCGCTGGCGCGTGATCGAATTCTTTGATTTTTCTAATACGAACAACTGAAACTAATTTATAATATAATAAGTTGTAATTCCAATTACATTTTTAAAATGTTGACTTTTAAAAAGTCAGTAACTTATTTAATAAGAAAATGATTATTAAATTTATTGTTTTTAAGATAAACGTAGGACAATGCGTGTAAATATTGTAGCTACTTAATGATTTTTATATCAATCAAATACAACTATCCAACTATTTACTTCATTTATATCTTTTAAAAATAGTATTAAAATAACTTTCAGTGAAAATATCATTATAACGCAACAACTCTGACGTTGGAGTTCACATCTTAATTTAAGTGTTATGATTGTGTAGAAATAAGATAAATGATGATTTAATGTCTTAAAGATATCTTAAAAGTGTATTCAAAATGTAAATGACAACTTCCAAGTAAGGGAGTACACCTGGGAGTTTTAACGGAGTATATTTGAGAGTTATTTTCGGAATTGTTGTAATACGCGAAATAATTATCATATACGAGATCATTGTCCAGTCGGTTTATCAATTAGTATCTTTGTCTTCAAACGCGAACTTATAATCGAATTCATTATAATAAATAATTATTCGCGTTAATTCATTCATCCACACGTCGCTGTCCGTTACATATCATGAATAATAGATGAGAATGTAACGAATTAAAAAATACAAAATTCAAAATAATTAAAAAAGAAATAAGCAGAGGTGCAATTATAGTGTACATTTTGACACTTTTAGACCATATTTGTAAGACCATAATGTAAGGCATGAATTGCAATGTAAATCTCAGCATCAAGGAAATTTAATTTTATTTATATATACAAGTTAAGCGTATTTTACATATTTTAATAATTTAAGTTTCATATAATTATAAAATGTGCAAGCATAAAAAATATAAACAATTTACAAAAAAATAACTTATATTTAAATCTAGTTATTATCATCATCATCACTTTCTGACAATTCTGCTTCTTTTAAAACCTTTTTCGCTGGTCTTGCTACCTTTCTTGTCTTTCCCAATCCTTTTTTTGACTTTCTAAATACCTCAATGGCTTTCAATTTGTTCTTCAATGCATTAGCTTTATCTAATTCTCGTTGTGGGATGATTTCTTTATCTTCCGCTTCAGATTGAATTTTTACAGCCTTTTCTACAATTTCCTGTTTAACAGAGTCAGTCAAACTCTCTTCCGGTATTTTATCCAAAAGCTGAACTTCCGAACTGGAACTCGAAATTTCTATTGCATTTTTGTTTTTCGTTTTTTTAGTATATTTTCTCTTCTTCTTTTCTTGTAAAGGTTTATCAGTCGTTGAATTTTCTTCATTATTAGAGTTTTCATCATTAGGATCAAATCCCAATTTCTTGACAGCCGTTTGAACTCTTTTGCTCATAGTACTTTCAATGGATTTTGGTACAGTATGCATTTTATAATATGCTAAAAGTGTTTTTTGACTTGTAGTACTAAGGAACTTTTTCATCACTGGAGTCATAATATTCTCAAATTTATCTCGGGTCCAACCGAACTTTTTTCTTGTGTAATCTTCAATGAGTGTTAAATTTGGTTTTCCCCAGGTAAATGGTTCCTTTGAATCATCAACCGCTGGATAAAGATATGCCTGTGCTACTGCTTGATTTGGAAAACCTACATTGAAAAATTGTAAATTACATTACTGGACAGGGAAATACTCTTTTTTTTCGGATTCAGAATGTACGATACTTTTTGTAATGCGGAAAAAAAAGTAATTTTTCAATGTACTCGTTATAAAAAATATCGTACGCAATTGATTGGATTGACAATTTTCGACTTGTGTGATTTACAGCACTCGATTTCGTCGAGAATCATCAACTTCCCGCAATAGTTGCGTAATATAATATTATATATTATTTCAAGACAAATATGGTTTTTATATTAAACTTAAAATATATTTAATAATTTACCTTTTTCTAATGTAACATTACGAAGTTTGTTTCGTAGAGTACCTTTGCCGGGAGACAAAGTTTTGCTAGTTTTCATCCACGTGGAAAATTTCGTTAAACCTTGCAAAATATCTTCTCCTTCTGTTGGAAATGATGCCAGAATTTCTAATGCAGTGACTGGTCCAATCCCTGGGATACCAGGAGTATAATCGCTACCAACTAGTAATGCTAATTGGATCATCTGCTGCCTTGTTAATTCTAAATAAAACGTAATTTCGTTTTAATTATACTGAATTAAAATATCTTCTTATAAAGTTAAAAATTAAGTATATGTAAAATAACATGAATATTAACTTTAAATTCATTAAAAAATAACCAGTAAAATTTTGTAATTATGTATAAATTCAACAATTCTTACTATAATGTTTTTTTATATCTTCGGAAAGAAATTGCAAAGCAGTTTTGTGATTTTCGAAGAAGTTCTTAAGAACACAGTGTCCGCCAAATAACCAAATATCAGAATCATCAGTAATTGTTCCATGCGTAAGTTTTGCATTTTCTAAAAAGGCACATTGAGCTTCAGCTTCCATGGGAGCCACGACATAAGGAATACCGAAGAGTCGTAATAATTCCTTAAAATTGTATTAAATAATATTAATTTAGCTTAGTATCAATACATAAAAAATGGTGAATACCAATTCTTACTTGTAATACAATTCAAAGTATGTTTGTTTGTATGTTTGTATGTCAATCACGTAAAATCTACTGAACCGATTTCAACCAAATTCCTAGGCCTCCCAAATATTGTAGGCTTTATATTTTCGCGATATATACATATAGTTTAGAAAAAAAAATAATAATGGTACTTATATTAAAGTAACACAAATAATCACAACATACGCAAAATTATTTGTATAATATAACAGATTGATTTTGAGTTTTATAATAAAAGTATTAGAGATAACATTGTAAGTTTATATGAACAAAATTAATAAACATGAAAAAAACTGTAGTCTAACAAAGGTTATTATTATAATTAGTTAAAAAATAATAATATAATAATGATATTAAGATTGCTTGAATATAATAGAAATTAGTAATGTATAAATGAAATATATATATCACGCATGCCTGCTTTGTGTTCATTGTTTATGTGTTATGTCTTTTTATTATTTCTTTTCAATATTCAACATTATTTTGAATTTTCATTTAAAATCATACAAAAGCAATTGTAATAATGTCTTTTTAGTACTCTGAAAAAACAAATTAGCTATATAATTTATAAATTGTCAATAATCATAAATCTATATTTAAAATTTTAAACTCTATTTTTTTGAAATTTAAATAGCACCTGCGTTTGCCTCTTAATTATAGACTTAATATTCATCCATCAACGCATAAAAATTATATAAAAGTTACATTGCTTGAAGAAACAACATTTCTAAATTTCGCCATTAAGATGATTCTTCAATCAACTTCGCTGTTTCTCTTTTCCTCTAATGATTTTACCATTAGCTCTATCCTTTTTGCTCTTATATAGCTGAAGAATCACCTTAAGATATTTTTTTAGATGCATTGAATGACTGAACGTAAGGTAATACCCTAGTCATTTCAAATATTTACAGTTAAAATTACCTGAGCTTCAATTCGCATTTGTTCAGTTATTTTCGTTGCTTGTCTTTCTAATTTACCAATATTACTAGTAATTTCCTTCTGCTCATCTTCAAGTGCCCCCTAAAATAATATAACCATTTTTAATTCTTTTAAATTAATTTTTATTATTTGATAAATAATCATTTATAATTTTGAATTTTATATTTTGAAATATTCTTATATCAGTCAAAATTAAATAACATTTTTCTACTCAGAATTCCAGTAAAAGTATATGTATATATAAAAAATACTTAGAAAGAAACTTTATCATGACTAATTTACCTTCATACATTCTAACTCCTTTGCGTCTGTAGGTAGAACAATAGGCTTTGCTTTAGGAACTATCTCATCCTGTGATAAATCCGAGTTATTGACTCCTGAATCTAAGTCAATTTCTTGAGTGCTTATCTTAGAGTTCATTTCAGTTAGAATATCATCACAATTTCCTTCAACTTTTCTGTTTATTTCTTCTGTACTTTCTGCCACCTTGTCTTCGATCTCTTTACCATTACCCATTTCTTGAGAGCTTATCTTAGAGTTCATTTCAGTTAGAATATCATCACAATTTCTTTCAACTTTTCTGTTTATTTCTTCTGTACTTTCTGCCACCTTGTCTTCGATCTCTTTACCATTAGTTTTATTTTGAACATCTATTGTCAGCGTGGAAATATTTTTGTCTTCATCTTTACAAACAACTTCATTTTCAAACACTAGATTCGTTGAAGGTGATTTCATTTTATCTTCGCCATCATTAATCATCAAATCTGAACTTTGAATTTCTTTCTTTGGCGTTTCAGTTATTTTTTCTTGAAACTTATCAACATTTGGTTCTCTTTTAGATTCAATTAAGTTGTCTTCAAAAATGTCTGCAAATAGATCATCCGTCATCTTTTCATTTACATTCACTGTAATCTCTATTTGTTTAGATTCTTTTTTCACATCTACATTATCTTCAATGACAACAAAATCATTACTATCCGAATCAGAAGATGACATAATTTCTACGGTATCTACAAGGTTTTCTTCTACCTCTTGATCAACCTTTTTTTCAACATTTTCAACCTTTTCTTCAATATTTTCAACCTTTTTTTCTGTTTTCTCTTCAAATGTGTCCTTCTCGATTTTTTCTTCAATCTTGTCTGCAATTTTATATTTTATGATTTTATCATGAAACTTACTTGTACTTTTCAAATACTTATCATCACAGATTGAACTTGTATTTGCATAAATATCATTGACAACTTCTACGACTTTATTTTCTGGCACTTTATGTTTTAATTCTGTCACTTCAACAAAGTCATCGGAATCTGAAGAATTGCTCATTGTACCATCATTCTTCTTCACGCGTTTTTCAGTGCTATTTTTCGTTTTTTTATTTGTTAACTGATTTTTTCTTGCCTGTTGTACCAATGAAAGTATCTCATTTTGTGTTAAATTACTATACTCTAACATATAATTAATCGCAGGATTCAAAGCACGATTTGTAATTTTAGATTTAGGTATTGGAGATGGTTCGACAATTTCAACATCAGATTCCCAGTCGCTATCAAAAGTGTATTCATTTATGTCATTGATTATGTTACAGGATTCTGATTCTTCCTTAGAAGTTGTAGTTAACGTAGAAACTCGTGAAGTCGAAGGTTGGTCAAACATTTCAATTTCTTCAACAGGCATATTCAAATTTGTGCTTGAAACTGACTCTTGTGACGTTGAAGCCTTTTCGCTGTCTTCATTTTGTTTATCTTTTTCATTTTCTTCAATGGAATTTTGTATCAACGCGTTTTTATCTAAATATTAAACAAACTAATTTTATTATTTGTTCTAATATAATAATTGTAAAAAGTATTATATATGCTTGTTATTTTGAACATTTTACCAGCAAAATATATAACTCTAGTTGTGCTATCAGATGCAATACGAAAAACTTCGTCGTTTTCTCTTGTAGAAATCCCTTGTTCAGTCATCAACTTATTCAATTCTTCCAAAGTTAGAGATTTCCCACCCATTTCCTTTTCCGCAACTTCCAAGGATTCTTGCACTTGTCTTCGTTTCAGCAAGCGTTTCATTTGAAATTCAGAAAAGTTTTCTGACTCCTGAAATATTGTTTCAAATTAATGAAAAATGAACAAATAAAGATATTTCTATTACTTAATCAATCTTAAAACTATTTTTATTTTGCACTTCTTATAAAATTTAATGTAAATAGTTCTTCCGACATTGTACACTGAAAACAAAAGTATGATAAAGATTTAAATATTTATTTATAGAAGATGATTGTTCGAACATTGTAATACAAATACAAAAGTTTTGTGTCTAGATAATCTACAACCATTAATCATTATATAATGTAACATGAATATTTATGAACTATTACAATTTTTTAATGATCTCAGTTCAAATAAAAACTTTGTTTTTATGTAACAGTTTTAAATAATTGTATTTCAATCCAATTTTATCTTTTTATTAATAAACCACAATTACGGTTTTGCAAATTAACTAATAAAAAGAGATATTTATTTCTGTTCTATTCTGAGATTTAGTTAATACATTATTAAAACTTATTAATTTATAAACTCAAGTTAAAAATCTGTTTTGTAGAAATAATTAAACAAAAATTCATATATGCATGTATAAATCCGTGTGAGAACAATACACAAGTAAATGAATGCAAGTCATATTTATAATAATATAGATACAACATAATATATACTGTTTATATCTTCATTATCTAAGTACGAATAAAACTATTGATGATGGAAACTGACAAATCATATAATACTTGTTAAAAATGCATTTGTTACTTAAATTGTTTTTGCAACGCATTTCATTGTTCAAAAAGTAATAAATTTTCCAAGAAAAATCCATCTTAAAACAAATCTTACCAATATGATATAAACATGAGTGTCCATATATATCAAAAACCATATTTTTGTATTATCATGTTAAGATAATCACTTTTCCCCTAATAACTCTGCAAAATCATACAAAAATAAAAAAAATCAAACTTTATATACCTCTGGCATTTCATGCAATCTTCCCCAAGAATTTTGTTTTCTCGTTTCCTTTAGATCCGTGAGTATGTCGTATCTCACATCAGCTGGCAAATTTTTAAACTCTTCGTTATTGACATCAACTGTATGAATATTGCCAATCCACTTGCTTTGCTTCCTCGGACTGACCTCCTCGAAAGAGTCAGCAGAGTCATACGATTCATAATCCTCGTCTCCATATTCCAGTGCTTGACTTGTGCTCGGTATTTCTGGCAGAATAAATATATTATCTCGTTTACTCGTGATACTTTGACTTCGATTGTTAATTAAAGTGGAGGCAAGAGTGGACGTTGCGGGTGTAAGGATATCTTCTCCAGTATTATTCAGGACCGACTTCACCGCTGTTTGTTTGATTAAATTGTTGATCAGCTCATTCTTTAGCTTCTGCGCTTTGCTGGCAGCTATGGATTTTTGTTTCCTGCGAGAGGCCTGCACACAAAAGAATAAGAGACTCCATTCTCACTGCCTCCTTCCCACGTTACGTTAATTACTCGCATACAATTTTACAATCAAGATTAAGGTGTACTTCCACGAGTACATACATGCGTAAGAAACGCAAATAAGCATAAGTTGAGTTCTCGGTTATTTTCAAGTGTCATATTTTCATTGTTTGTAGTTTCGGCAATGTTAGCGATTTTATTGTTTAAGTAGCTGACAGTCATGAAGCATGCGCGTAGTCTACTTTTTCGTCAAGAACTGCTTGAATGTGGAAAAGTGACTGATGAATTAAGAATTTTGTTATTTGTTTTTACTTTATTTTTGTACGAAATTCCAACTTTAAATTAACTATTACATTAAGCAAGCTTTGTGGCGGGAACAAAAAAATTGTTGCGAGTAATTAGATCATTGGTGAGACTCTTTTTATAATTTTCTATTTTTAATTGTTCTATTTTAAAAAGTGTTAGCAATTAGTTGTATTTTTTGTAGATATTTTTCACATTAACTTAATACTTTTAGCATTTCATATAGCATTTTACAATAAAATAATTTCTTGAAATATTTAAAATAAAAAATAATTTTTAATTTGTATATATAATCAAATCTATAAAAGTAATGCTCACAATTGTGCTTTTTTTCAATACTGGCACACCGCCATCAAAAACGAAGACGGGTTTTATTTTGTAGTACAATAGTTTGCAAATTCTGTGAAATAATCCAATAAGATGAGCATTGGGAAGCATACTTCCTTTGCGATCTTGATATCCTTGAATAACTTGATGGATCCATATTGATACATCTAAATAAATATATACAATAATAATTAATACTTAAGAATTATTTCATTAACATATATATATACATTTTAATTTGAATTAATACATTCGAAATTAATGTTTAAAAATGAATGTGCAATAACTAAGTAATTAAGTATTACATTTTTTTAATATAAAGTTTTTAACATACCAATCGCTAAAACTTTTCCTTCGAGAGATTCTAATGAAACTGGCTTTCCTGAAGCATCAATTAGTCTCCATAATCCTAATACTCCCATGTTTAATACTTGTTTAGATTGTGTCTGAAATTTAACATAAAAATGTTTAATATAATAATAATCATCATCATATATTATTAATATAAATTTAATATTTTAATACAATAATTTAATAATATGTCAAATAGTAATACAATTTTAAATTAATAATAAATAAAAAATCATGAATACAACAAATTTCGAAACCTTAAAGTTTTATCTAAGTTGGACATTCAAAAAATGATTTAAATAATGAATGTTTACCTAAACCTAACCTAATTCGTTGCACGATCGTGAATTTATACATCGAAACATAAATATGAATTAATACGTGAAACTCTGAATAACGTGTAAATCTGCAGAAAAACAAAAAAGGATCAAAAACTATTGAAACGTGTAATTTGTTCGGTGTATAATATAAATGTTGATTTTTTTATAAGCAAGAAAAAACATGTCGAACGTCAAACGTGCTACGGCGATCAGCTGATAGCGGTTTACATTGCGCCAAGTTACGTTGTTATGCGATTCCGGTAATCCGGTCAGCCGCAAAACTGCCAAGTTTCTGCGTGGGAATACGGACGGCACTGTCTGACGAGTCGTAAAATGCTAAACAATCGGCCAACTTTAATAGTAATAACGAGAAAACCTTTTTTTTTTCTTCTTCGTTTTACATTTAAAAATTAAAAACGCAATTCTTTATTTATTAAACGTAACATAATTCAATATTATTATTACAATATAATATTTTTAATTTAATATTTAATAGTGTTATTTTAAATTAATTTTTATCTTTTTAAATATATTTAACCGAATAACTGTTTATATATTATAAAAAGAAACTTTCATACTTTAACCAAATAATGTAAATTATTTATTTATTTTCTTTCTAAAACAATATTTTTAGTGTATTTATAGATATGTAAACATTTGACAGCTTGCGAAATGCGATTAATCTTTTTATGCAAATTCCATACGCGTGCCTGACGGCACTCGTACGGAAAGTACCTACTTTCCGCACTAGTGCGGAAAATAGCCACTTTCCGTACTGTCCCGCGTGCAGAAAAATGTCGTTTTCCACACGGGCGCAAGCACCCTAGTACAAAAATATACTATTTAATATTGACGATCCTGTATCCGTTTGACGTTTATTCAACGTTCAAAAATATTGTCATTTCAATATAAAATCAATATTATTCACTTATTAAATATTGATTTATGAATATTGAATTAAAATTGAAATAATATTTATTCTCTTACAAAACATTACATCTTTTAATAATAATCTCATAATATCTATGATTTTAAAATGTGAACATTTATCAACATGCAAAATATGATCCATTTCATGATATACTTTTGTGCGATAAAATATTTAGTATTATTTCGACATTAATTCAATATTTATATATCAATATGTAACAAATTTTAAAGTAAAATTGATTTTATATCGAAATGACATATTTGTTGAACGTTAAATAAACATCAAACGGATACTTAGTCGTCAATATTAAAATTATATTATAACAATATTATATAAGCAATAATTTAATATATCACGAGAAGACACGAGAAGAGATATATAATGATAATGAATCGCTTAATAAAGGAAATTACCTAAATATGCATAAGGCAAGAGAAATATAAAAAGTATCACTGTGAAAAAATCTGTGTTTTTTCTTTATTTACAATTTAAATGCAAGTTAAATTGTTGTAATTATTTATTTTTATTTAAATATTTATTACTTTAACTATTTAAGTTATTTTTTAATTAGAAGAAATAAACAAATAATATTTGGAAAATATTAAGTTAATTTTTGCATGTTTATAAATATTAATGAATTTAAGTGAACCATTCTTGTAAGTATGTAAAAGCACATTACTAAAAATATTATATTCTGTTTATATGAAATAAAAGGGTAAAACAGTCTTTTACTATCGTTCGAGTATTACACAAGTATTCTTGATAGCAGTATCCTTTGCTGTCCAACACGACGAAATATCTAGCAATATGTCTGTCTTTGTCGCATACACTTATGTAATATTTACATGATTCCTTTGCACGATCTCATAATCATGTGCAAGACCCAGTGTGTATTCGATTGATATGATCTGAAAATGTAAAACAAAAACTATGGATACAATATAACTGATTATCGTTAAATAGTCATATATACAAAAAATTATCATATGCTTACAAAATGCAGTTTGAATTCATTAATTATTCAGTTTTATTATTTGTATATTTTTGTTAATAAAATTATTTTTATGGTTGCACTAATTTCCTAATTAAATTAATACAAGAAAAGATTACTTACAATTAATATGAATAAAGTAACCCCGATTAAACGGCCATAAGGATTCATAAAACAATTTTATTTTATGAATTTGCAACAGAAAATGCATAAAAGATATATGAAATTTCATAAGCTTTTATTTATATTTAATTATGAATATTCATAAAAACAT
>JABFPJ010003730.1:0-15364 GCA_022817425.1 Gryon sp. ZL-2020
TTGAATAAAGTATAACTGCAAAAAAGTAAACGTGAGAATCATGAATATTAAACAATGAACACTTAATTAAACGTTGAATTTAATAATAAATTGAAATAAATAAAAAATACATTGTAATATAATTAATACCGAAAAGTGCAAATGCAAAAAATACTTGTCTTTTGATCGACATAAATAACATGCATATAACATCAGTATTATAATCTTCATTTGTACAATATCAGTACGGAATAATGCACGAACTCTCTTAAATATTATTCGATATAAATATTCAAACTATTGTTCAGATCTCAGGACTTATAATGTATTTGTATATCACATTCGTTGTATATTACGACTTTTTTTTTCTAACTTTCTGTTATGTTTTTGTTACGAAAGAACAATTTTTTTTTAATATAGTCAACTCTCCTCTAATGCACCGTTGACTGCAGCGCCATAGTGGCAAAAATGCTTACTACGACATGTACAAAAAATTTATGTTTTGAATTTTTATTTGTTAAATTTCATAGTGATAAATAAATTAAAAAAACATAATTTAAAAATAAGAAAAAATAAAAAATATAGAAAATAAAAAAATAAGAAAAATAATATATTAATAATAAATTATATTTCATTATTTAAAAAAATATTTAAAAAATTTAACTACATAATATTTAATTTTTTAAGAGGAGCGTCGACTGTATTAATATTTTTAATCTGTAAATAATTTTGAATTAATTACTCGATTAATGTTTATAAAATTTGAATAATTTAAAATACATTCAGACATATTTACAACAACTTCTTCATTTGTTCAAGTATAATAATTAAATATAAAACATAAAATTAAAACACTAAATCTCTTTTCTCTGTGTGATAAAAGTATAGACAAAATAGAAACATTTGCAACGTGAAATAAAAAGTCATATATTGATGATAAACTCGGCCAGAAAATTGTGTTCTACCAAAAATTACTGTAAAACATAGTAAAATTAGTTTTAAAAAAATGCAAAATGTTGATTGAGTACAATTTAAATTAATTCATTTCCTCGTTTCTTTGTCTATCTTTCTGTGAAATACATTCGGAATTGTATTGTGGACAGTGTGATGGCGCTGTTGTCGCAATTGCGCTTTTTTCATTGGTCAGTGTGTTTCATGTTCCGACGTTTCAACATTTTTTATATTGTTGCAATAAAAATAAGTGTTATTCAAATACAAAATACTTCAGTTTTCAATGAATAATCATGGAAAATGCTGAAAATGTGAAAAATTGTAAGTACATAATTATATATTATTTTTTAAATAAAAAATATATTAACATACCCTTACATTCGCAAATGTTAGGTTAGAATACGTATTGGTAACGTATAATAAAAAAATAAATATATGTATTAATAAATATTAAATTATATATTAATTATTATAAAATTATATCTCCTGAAAAATGTATTTTTTAATTATAATTTATGTAAAATTAATTTTTATTGTTTAAGCATTTTATTTACGAATTTTAAGAATTTCTGTTAATTCTGTTTATATAGATAACATAGGATATAAAAAAACATAAATAAAATGTATTTATTATATAAACAATATCTACTTTATAAAAAAATATATTTGTTTTATACAAAATCATTCATTTGTTGAATTTACATAAATGTTTCTTATACATTTTTATACATTTGTATAAAAAAGTTCATGTAAACATTCAAATTTTGATTTAATTCGCGGTTAGATCTAATTGGTCAATCTAATCTTTAAAATTTCTAAATGGAGAAACGAAAATGTCGGTTTCCTGTCCCAAATATGAGTATTATCCAATATCTAAATGTCCAATATGTGAGATTCAAGTGAGGGGACGAGAAGAATAAAAAGAAGAGAATAGTAAAATAGTTCACACGAAACTGCAATTAACAAGAATAAACCATTCAAAGAGATTAATAATGTTGAAAAAAAAATATCAAAGAGTAAAAGTTCCCAAATTTGGAATCCGATTAACATTTCAAAATTCTTATTGTTTTTTTTATCCAAATTATAATTACAACAGAATTTTGGAATTGTAACTTATTGAATTTTATTGCTCGATTTCTGATTGGCTAATTTTATTTTTAATCTACTTTTTGATTATTGTAATTTTCAATATTTACTGCCAATCAGAAATTGAGCAATAAAATCCAATAACTTACAATTCTGAAATTTTGTTTTAATCGTAATTTGGACAAAAAAAACGAATAAGAATGTTGAAATGTTAATTGGATTCCAAATTCTGGGTTATGCTTGTAAACGATCAACATTTTGAAAAATTGACGATACAACAAAACTTTTAAAATGTTGGACTGAGAGATACATCTATTGAAGTGACCAAATTGGATAAGTTTATTCCTTCAAAAGGCAATAAACTTACAGCATAGTAATTTTTGATAAATCGATTTTCTGGCTTTACAATGCAATAATGAAATGCAACTAAAATATAAACTTATCATAAAATTATTGAAAGAACCTAAATCTTTTATAATAAAATCTAACAATACCGGATAATAATTATTGTAATCATCGAGATCCCAGCAAATGTGAAATTTGTGAAGTTCATTAATAATAATTAATTTTTTTTAAATTAATATGAAATAAATAAAATTTGCAAAATATTTCAAATAATTTCTATGTTTTCATTAACTTTAAAGAAAAACAAATTTGTTTAACAATTTATTCACTTTTTTTGAATTCTAAAGTTTTACACAAAATATAATTAAAACTTAAACATAAATATATTTAAAAAAATAAAAAATTGGTACATTTACTGGGATGACAAAGATGAAGCTAAACTACGATATAACTGAGATAAAATTGTTGAAACTCGTTTGAAAAATGAAACATTTAAAATATCATTTTGATTGCTTGGACTTATAAACAATTTAGGTTCAGTGCCAGTTTCGAGTATAACTTAACTCTACATAGGAGCGCAACAATGTTGTAAAAATCGAGACTCTGCTTCGGTTTCTGCATTCTAAATTGTGGCTTCTGAAAAAAATTGATTTCAGCACATTTTAAACAAATCCAATCATTAACGCTTAACTAATACAATGTAATACAAAAATATTTAAAAAATATTCTAATAAAAATGTGATACTTTTTGCGTTTTCCTAATAAAAAGGTTCATATATTGTCCATATATGATCACTATATGATTTCTTGAATAATATATTGGTAATATATGTTTTATATATGGACAATATATCCCTCACGGACGCAAATATAAAATATAATTTTATGTTCTAAATATATGTCATATTGCCGCAACTAATATATAAATTATATATATATATTTTATATTTTATATATAACTTTTACATTGTTTTATATACTTTTTATATAAAACTAAAAAGTATATATTTTATGTAGATCAAAATATATAAAAAATATATATAATTTATATATAAATTTCGTCCGTAAAAGTATGATGATTCTTTTTATTAGGATCGTTTTGCAAATACTAATTACATTTTGCAGACGTAAATCAAGTGAGAAAAAATGTTGCGAATACAGAAATGCAACATTTTGATTAAGAAATAAGTCAAACTTATTCTTTTGATGTGTTCGAATTTCTAATACTTGTTTCAAGATAAGACGTACTAAATATCATAAGTCGAGAGAAGTATCAGAGCCGTGACGTTGTTCCTCTAGTAAAAGGGGTTCCTGTTCCACCACCATATGAACTGCAAACAAAAGTCTTCTTCATGCATCAAACTGAACTTTTTTTTAAATTCATTTTATCATGTTAACAGTAAAATTTTCATTAAGAAATCAACAAAAATGTTGATAAATACTTGTAACTAAAAAGAATAAAAATTAATTAAAAAATAAAAAATATATTTGTAAAAATTTATATAAAAATAAATAAATTATTTAAAATTAATAAAAAAAAATGAATTTTAATGTTAACACAATTTGAGTTTCAGTATTTGAGTTACAGATTGAAATACTTGTCTACTTTAAGTACTTAGTATGGCAAGTATTATGGGGTTTTAGAAAGGCTTTTATACTCATGCAAATTAATACTTTTTGCATGCAAAAGTTCTTTTTCTTAGTTGCTTTTTAGTATTTCAAGCACTTCAAATTAAAAAAAAATATAGAAAAAAAATTAAATCATGCGTCAAGTATTAAGTTAAGTAAACTTTGTTTGTTCGATCAAATCAAAACTTAATTAATAAGAAAGTTATTAAAATAAATACTTAATATTTGAAGTTATCTACAATGAATGTTTACTTCAATTTTAACTTATTTCAAAAAATAAATTCCTTTACTTCAACAAAGAAAAAAACATGTTAAAATTACGTTCATTTTCACTAATTTCATTATCGCAAGACCAACAAATGTAAAAAAAGAAACTGAAAATCGATACGGTTTAAAGTTAATGGGATGGCATTAAATTTTACATACCTGAAAGATTATTCAGTTTAATAAAAAAAAAAAAAAAAAAAAAAAAAAAAAAAAAAAATCGATGAAATTGTACGCTAATATTTTTAGTTTCGTTTAGGTTTTCAGCACGAAAAAGTGGCTATGTGAGTCTTACCTTCGGAATGTTAAGATACAATTATTTATTAGTCATAAGAATTATAGCCTACAAGTTCTTTACGAGTCATTTTATTTAAAAATTACAAACGTAATAATGTATTCAATCATATAACTGTCACCCGTCACCACATAATAATCATTCAAAGAGTCGTTACTTGGAATCCAACCAAAGTTTTATTTCGTGTGAATGCTCGTAATCAAACAAAAAAAGGAACAAAAATTAATTAACAATTTCGAAGTCGATTTCAATGTTAAGAAAGTAAGAAAGATCTAATTGAAAGCATCGAGTGCGTAGATATGTACAATTAAGAGAAACATTCACCAAAAGCTTAAGCATTTTCATTTTGGATAAAAAAATAGAAACAAATATTTTTTTTAAAGATAATAAATTAACATAGTTTCAACATCGACTCTTCGACGCAAATCGATTAGTCCATTCACAAAATTGATTATTGTTACGCTTCTAATAAAATATTGCATGTTTTTTTAACTAATTGAATTGGTCAATAAATTAATGATTAGGCAAAAGAACCCTATTAAAAAGGATCATATATTGTCCATATATAAAACATATATTAACAATATATTATTCAAGAAATCATATATTGATCATATATTGACAATACATTGACTATATATTTACCATATATGAACCATATATACACAATATATCGATTATATATTGGTCATATATTGACCATATATGGATTACTTTTGTAAAGTGCATATATATAATAAATACACTGCCAATATATATAGTCCATATATGGAAAATATGCAAATATATATGGCCAATACATTACAATAAACTGTCAATATATTATATATAGTCCATACATACATAGTTCATACATAAAACATATATATGAATAATATATTATTTAAGAAATTATATATTAATCACATATTGACACTATGTTGAACATATATGGATTCCTTTTTTAAAGTGCATATATATAGTAAATACACTGCCAATATATATAGTTCATATATGGAAAATATGCAATCATATATAGTTAATATATTACCACACATTGTCAGTATATAATCAATATGTTGAGTATATATGAACAATATATGATTTGCTAAAAATAATATATTATGCATATATTAACATTATTTGGAAAATATATGATCCTTTTTTTAGGGAAAACTAATATACACATAAACGAGATATTCTAATAAAACGTGTTTCAGTTCAATCTCTAATAAATTATATACAAGACGCTGATATAAAAATATATATGGATCTATGTATATATCTGACTGAAATTCGCTCATTAAATCTCGAAGATAAAAAAAAAGGAAGAAGAATCTCTAAAGATTATTGTAATTATTTATAAATTGTCGATTTGATTCATGTTTTTTTAATGAACACACGTTTGAACATCGTTCATTCTTTGTATCGTAAAAATTCGTATTTTATAGTCGTATTCATTTGGATGGGAGGAATGGACGAATAAGGTGTAATGTAATAACGAATGACGATCATCGTACAAGACTTTAATTAAACAATCTTATCCATTGTTTGGCATTTCGAATCAATCACCCGTGTCATGTTTCCATACGTCAAAAGGAGAGTGAGAGAATGATGAAAAAAAGAGAAAGAGAGAAAGAAAAAAAAGAGACAGATTAAACGGCGCGCATTCATTACCACAATTACACCCTAGTGAGATTTTTTTGCTAGTCTATTACGTTGAGATCTGTTAGTACCGTTTTTTTCCGTAGTACTGCAAATCTTTGCGTTTGTCGCGCGCTGACCGTATGGTATCCTGAACAGCTGGATGTTTAGATGATTACAAATTTCGATACAAACTTGAGCACAATATCGGAAGAGATCGAGAGTTACCCATATCTGAAATCAATTCAGTGTGGATTAATAATGATTCTTATTTTAATTAACTTAACTTTTACAAATTTGTAAAACATCATTTATTTAATTATTTTTAATATTAAAATCATAACATTTAGTTTTAATTTATAATTAAATGCTTTTTAAGAAGATTTTCTATTTTAATTTTTCAAAATTTTGTGAATTTGCATTATTTCTTAAATTAGGGTTGAAACAATAAATAAATGATAATAATTTTGTCTAAAAAATTAGAAAAAGGTTATTTTCGAACTTTCTTAAATTTGACTAAATTTTCCATATTTTTTCTAAATGAACCTCTTTTAAGGTAGGACTATTATGAAATGATTTTTTTAGAATTTCTTTTGAGAAAATATATGTTTTAATTTAAGTATTTTTACATCAATTCCAAAAATTTCAGCCTTTTTGACTGTTTAGTTATTTAAATATTAATAGCCAAAGATAAGTCATTTAACATTGCAAGTTTAAGCAAACGTACCAAAATCAATGCTTTTTTATTAATATATTAATTACTATTCTTAGGATTTTTATAGATAAATTAATATGTTATTATTTAGAACATAAACTTTCCAATGACATTTCGAAATAATTATTCTACCGTCTGCATTTTTTGTAATAAATGTATTTAAATAAATGATATGAGGTATGAATGAAACAATGAACACACATATATTTTTTAAATTTTAGTTAGATGAATAAAAATATTTAAGAAATATAGATCTTAGCAAATAAGTTGTTTTTTTTTTTTTTTTTTAATTTTTACATTACTCAGTTAAACCATACATTTAATAATTATTAAAAAATACAATTAAGTAGTTAAGAAATGCGTATTTATCTCATAAAAAAGACTGTTTTTAACTAAAAATACAAGTACCATAGTTATTATTGGCAAAAAATTGAAAAATATTTATTTTAATTCCGAAAGTAATTGACAAATAATTGAATGTTGAATTAACCATTATTTTTGCAAATAAAATTGAATGATAAATTCAAATTTAGCAAAAGTAAGACCATAAATAGAATTATTTGATTATTCTACTCTTCAACTTGCTAAATAATAAAACAGTTTTCAATTATTTAAAAAATTAATAATATTTTTCCAATTTTTCAAATTTAATATAAGTAATTGGGTAATTATTTTTGCCCATCTCTGCTTCACAATAGTCCAACCTTAAATAACATTTTCCTAAAAAATACTTACAAAACATAACCACAATACATAATATTCCTTAATGAAAAAGTTGAAGTACTGATTAAGGAATAGCATTGCTGGTCCGATTAATGCACTGTCGAAGTACTTCATCTCGCTCTTTGTCATTTGTGCGACCTGCAAAACAAGCATGAAGAATGTCAAAAATAATCAGAATGTCTGCTCGTTATTTGATAATCATTTTCAATCTATAGTCACATTCTATTCTGTTCTATTCTTCTATTTTATTTCGAAATGGCTTATATAAGAATCAACTATATCGCCACGTTACTCACCACTAAACGATTGGTGACTTTGGCAGCAACCATGCCAAAGGAAAGTATATAAAGAGCTGGATGATTTTCGTACACATGTTCGGCGCTTTTTCTGTAGATTATAAAAGCTGGCACCACGACGAAACTAAAGGGGATGATTGGCGATAGAACTGATGTTCCCTGCAAAAAATCAGTCCAATTTGTAATATCTATTCATTCTTGTAATTAATAATAAAAATAAAAATATCTTTTGTTAACTATTTGATTGAGATATTAATTTAAATCTATTGATTTGTCATGCTAATTAAATATACAATATTTATCTTTTATAATAAAAAATAAAGTTAAAATAAAGTAAATTTATTATTTGAATAATTTTACTTAAATTTCATCATTTTTCAACATTTCGACAAATAAAAATTTCAATTTAAAAAAGACTTTTAAATTAACAAAAAAATTGGATTAAAAAGTGTTAAAAGTTACGTTAATCGAGTTAGTAAATTAACTTAAGTTATTTGAGTTAAGAAATTGTTTAAAGTGCAAGAAAAAGTTAATCGAGAAAGTACATTAGTTTCATCAAATTATTTATTAGCAGTGACAGCAAAATACTATTGTCTTTAGCAACTTTCACATAATTAGCATAATCGACGCAACTGAAACAATTTTCAAATTCATGCATATTTCCGCTGCTATTATTAGAAACTTTCCTAATAAAAAAGATTATATATTGTCCATATATAAAATATATATTAACAATATATTATTCAAAAAATCATATGTTGTTAATATGAAGATTATGAATAATAAGTATTATTATATTTATTACTTTATAATATATTAAATATATATATATTTCAAAAATAAAAAATATGGATTTATTTAATTTTTTAAATATATATATATAATTATAAATTTTGTATAATTATATATAATTAAAATGTATATACATTTAAAATTCAATTACAATAATTATAAATTATTAAAAAAATTTAATTATATATTAATTAAAAAAATAAAAATAAAAAAAGAAACAAACTTGATTAATTAATTTGTGTAATTTATTAACAAAAATGCTCAAAATTCAGGAAAAATATATTTTTTAATATATGGACAATATATGATCCTTTTATAAGGGTTACGAATATATACAAACATGCAATTTGTTAACTATTAGTCTTATTAACAATCCTGTTAATAATTCGAAACAATTAGATTAAGGAAACTAAAAAGATTATTAAACAAGCGGATTATAAAAAGAGTCTAAAAAACTGAACAAACGAAAGGTATTTTTTTGTCTTTTGTGAGCAAAAAGCGTTGATGATGTAGCATTACATGAAGAAACACAATTAAACACTGATCGAATGATAAATGATAATTCAACGAGGGTTTGGAAACGAATGCTGGGGAATTTTGACAAAAACGCTCGCAAATAAAGAAGAATCACAGGAAAACGGGGATGCCAACATACGATTACTTTTTGCTCCTTTTTCCACCCTTT
Source organism: Gryon sp. ZL-2020 (assembly GCA_022817425.1). Classification (NCBI taxonomy): domain Eukaryota; kingdom Metazoa; phylum Arthropoda; class Insecta; order Hymenoptera; family Scelionidae; genus Gryon; species Gryon sp. ZL-2020. The sequence goes on from JABFPJ010003730.1 coordinate 9,384, forward strand.
CTCATACATTTTAGTCTCATTTTTTTAAAACTTCATTCTCAGTTAAGTTTTTACATTTAGTTTTAAAAAAGTATAAAATATGAAACAAATGATGGAAAATATTACTGTTTTTACATGAAATAACATAATTTGTTGGTGCACTACACATTGAGATGTTTTTATTATTATTTTTTTTTATTTTTTATACAATTTCCACGATGAACTTACTGCCACGGTGGAACCATTTTTGCCAACACCGCCGGCAAGAATTACGGATAAACTGCTGTACGCAAGTAAAACAGCGATGGATACTACACCCCATAGTGGAAACACCTTCACTTCGGTGCCAGTGTATGGCAACTATGTATACAAATGCAAGATCGTTAGTTTTTTTGACATTTTCATTTTTATTTATTTAAAAAATATTTAATTCCATAACCCTAATAAAAAGAATCATATATGTTGTTAATATATTGACAATATATTATTTTTAGCCAATTTTTTTTTATTTTTATTATTTTTTATTATTATTTTTTTATTTATTTTATTTTTATTATTTATTATTATTATTAAATTAGCAAAAGTACTATATTTACCATTTATTTTTACATATTTCCCATATATGGACTATATATTGGCAGTTTATTAGCACTTTACACAAATAATCCATATATGGTTAATATATGTCATTATATATTAATATATATGACAATATATTAATATATTGTCAATACATGATCTTTTGAATAATATATTGTTAATATATGTTTCATTTATAGACAATAATATATTTTTAGCAAATCATATATTTTTCATATATAGTCAATGTATTGATAATATATTGACAATGTATGGTAATATATATTGGCCATACATAATTGCCATAAATAATGTATTTCCCATATATGGACCATATATTGGCAGTGTATTAGCACTTTACAAAAGTACTCCATATATGATTAATATATCGTCAATGTATGATTTCTTGAATAATATATTATTAATATGTTTCATTTATGGATAATATATGATTCTTTTTAATAGGAAATTGGAATATCAGATCTCTAGTAAAAGAAAAATATATATTTTCCATATATAAAACATATATTAAAAATATATTATTCGAGATATTATATATTGAGAATATATTAATAATATATTGATAATAAATTGATTTATATATTGTAAATGCAATATGTAAATAATATATGGATTACTTTTAGAAACTGCTAATATATTACTAATATATAGTCCATATATGGAAAGTATTAGCTAATATTATATTAATATACAACTTAGCTTAATATTATATTAACATATATGAACAATATATAATTTGCTAAAAATAATATATATTTTCAATATATTAATAATACCTGAAAAATATATGATTCTTTTTACTAGAGATTTTATTATATATATTAATTATAACTTTATTCATTTAATTTATGAAATTTATGACTATATTCATATATAAAAATAAATTAATGTTTTTTAATGAAGTATTTTTTTCTTAAGTTACCTAATTAACTGAATAAAATTCACAAAAAAAAAAAATAAAATAAGTTAATTAATTTGTGACACATTTTCAACCAAATCGTGATCATTTAGCTCCTACTTTTTTTAAATCAACCAAAAATACATACTTATAAGCAAATACCTTCAAATTATACCTTAAAAGGTAATATATAATATATTTAATACAACTTTAATCTCTCGCCTAAATAAAACAAATTATCACTTTTCCTCGGCAAAATAAACGACAATCAATCGCTCGTTCAGGGAATCAACGTCGTCGGGTGGGTCAGTTGCCAAAAACAATTTCTGGCAATGAAATCACTTTTTCAAGATCAAACAATCAGGAAAACTGCTGAGAAAATGAACGCAAATGTGCATTCTAAAACCACGTCCAAAGCAAAATTCAACTATCCATATAGATATATGCCAACTATTCCAAAACCGCAAAGTGTAGCTTCAATTACATTGTGTAATCTGATGAACTGCAATCCGATCATTACAATACCGATTATATCAAATGACCGTTTAATATCAGACCGCTGTTAATGGACAAAAAGAATAGTGTTATTTACAGTTAATGAACAGTTTAACATACAAAATGAACAAAATTATACATATACATATATCTAAAGAACTTCGCTGGCAATACGTAAAATATATTGCGAATATATTAATATATTTTTAATATAATTTTGATATATTCTTTAAATAATATATTTTAAATATATTTTTGATGTAATATTATATTGACAATTTGGAGCATTTTTTAAATATATTAAAAATATATTATGAATATATTAAAAATATATGAACAATATATTTTTCGTTTTGCTATTGTTATTACTACAAACTGCATAAACAGAATTGGAGAATTGCAAGTGAAGATAAGACTTGAAAACTTGCTTTTTTTTTATCAGAGAAACGTTTTGAGAAAAAGGTATAGTTATTTTGTAATGTAAACGAGACGAAAATGTTGTTGATTTGTGACTTACTGCAATCGTCGAACCATTTTTGCCAACACCACCAGATTCGAACACTTTGCAGAATTCATAGAACACGTGAATGTAGGCTGCGTAAAATACAACCGCCACGATGTTATTCATACCTAATCCAGCCACCGGAATCTAAACAAAAGCTTGCACGTTACTATTATATTTTATTTTACAAATGAAACAAAAATATATTTTTTGCCATTTTTTATTATTTTTTCCGCAGAATATCGTGACACGCTATACCCTTTAACTTTGATCAAACACAAGTCTAAGTCTAAGTCTTTGAGTTGCGTATTTTTTATGCTTCAGCAAAACGTAAAATATATTATAAATAAGTGCTTAATATGTTCATGATATATTCTCAATATATTTATAATATATTCTTAATTTATTCCTATTTTAAAAATATATCAAAAATTTTTAACAATATATTTGCAATATATTTTACGTTTCGCTGAGGTGCTCATTGTGAAAAACTTATTAACAATTTAGAACGTACTTTTCGTACAAAAATTTTTTTTTATTTTGTCTCGGTCTCCTTAATTACAATTCAAAACAATTGCATTTTGGTTTGTTGCGAAAATTTCCCATTTTTTCACTCAAAAAGTATTGTTTTTTCGTTTGTTTTATCCTCAACTTCAACCATTTTGTAAATTCTGTTCCCAAAAACCAAGTCAACCGAAACAACAGCGATCTTCAAGATCAACTACAAATCAACTTAATGAATGTGTGGAATTTTGAATTTCAAAGCCGAAACAGCCAACTCGGATGTTGATGACTGAAACACGATTAGGAGAAATGGAAGAAAGAGTTGCGTTTGAAAGAAAAGGATTATGATTAATGTTAATTGATTAATTGAATGAGGCGTGTGGGCAAATTTTGTTTGTAGTTTTAGAAACGCCGCTTCCTCATGCCATTCATGCTGGTCCCATTATTTTGTTTTTGCATTGCCAATTTGTGTAAAAACAGGCTAACTATCGAACTTACAGCCACGGTAGAACCATTTTTTCCCACTCCTCCGGTTAATATCACCGAAAGGATGAAATATAAGTTTACCAACGCACACACCACTGTCATAACTCCTATTATATATTTAAATTCAAAACCGTCTAGAAAAGGGATCTGCAACAAATAGACATATTAGAATTCAAAGCGAAACAAACGAAGCCGAAACTTGGCGAAAGAAAATTTTTTTTTGTTTTTTTTTTGTTTTTGGATTTTTGATGATTGAAAAAAAAGCCCAATGGCTAAGTTTCACTACTTTTTTGGTTCTCTAAATTCTAAAGCAACACAAAGTATGCTTATTGAAATCAAAAAGATTTGAGTTTAATGAAAATGAAAGTTGAAATTGGTTTGAAAAATGTGACTCTTTTTTTGTCTCGTAAAACTGTTTAATTTGTAATTGCCTCGCGAATAAGTTAATGTCTTCGTTTAGCACAAACATTATGTTAAACGAAAGCGAACGAATTTACGTTTTAAATTATGACAGCGTTTTGTTAGTATAATTTCGTGTCATTTGAATGCGATATTTTATTTTGTGATATTAGTTTTTAATATTAGCAATTAAAACACACAAACACGAACATTAATATTTCATTTTTTTAATTATAGATTATTTGAAAAAAATAAAAAAAAGATTGTATATGATTAAGCATAATGCAAAGTTGTTTATTATTTATTCAATTCAATTTAAATTTAAAAAAAATAAACAAAATTTTTTTTAATCTAAATTTTGTTTATTTAAGTTAAAATAGCTAAGTGTTAATTATAAACTGGAACATTCAATTTCATAATTACGGATAAGGAAGTCGAGGTAAAGTGTTTCATTTTAAACTCAATTATTTATTTTACTTCTAAACGTTCCTTTAGAATTAATCATTCCACAATGGAAATGCATTTGCAACTTCGTTTGGGTGGATTTAAGGAGACTCTCTATGAAAAAAAAATTATTTTCGTCAATTTTTAATCCTATTAATTGTTTATAAATTATTAACAAGAAATACTTAAAAAGATTCCTTTTTTTGAAAAATTTTTAGTTATTTATATTTATTTTATTTATTTATAAAAAGGACCAAAAAACGTATTTTTTTACTTTATTATTTATAAAATTGCATTTTGATTATAATTGCATTCTGAAATTAAATCAGAAATTAAGTTCTGAACAATAACAAAAATGAATTAAAAATGAAGATCTTTCTGATTTTTAATGATTTTTGCATGGAGAGTCCCCTTAATTTTCTTTCAATATTTGTCCATTTCTAATGTGTGATTATATATTAATAAATTGTAAATTTCTTTTACAATAATAATTATTAATTTATATTAGTAATACATAAAATTAATTAAACAAAAATGTATCATTTTTAATATTCATATATAAAATTTGTTGATTTTTGCTTGGAGAATCCTCTGAAATGTTCGTATCAACGAAACGAAATAATTGAAATCAAAATAATAATAAATATTAATTGAAAGAAAGTGAAAAAGATTGATATACACACTCAAAGTAATATAAAACAAACGATTGGATGATAAGTCATGAGTCTCATGTTTTATAAGCGATCACTATTAGGTCAAACGTGTCACGGCTTCTAAGTCTTTATGAATTTGTGTCTTTTGCACAGCTTAAAGCTTTCTATTCAAATGTAGTGCAATGTTACAATTAACGTTGCTTCCTATTTTCGTTTCCTCAAAAGCGACTTATGAGAACGAAAAATCCCAACAAAAATGTTGATGTCGAATTTGTCTAAAAAAAAATTGTGATTTCAAATGTGATTGGCGATTAAAATTGATACAACCTCCTTCATCCAAATCTCAGGTCCAAAAATCGTCGAGATCAGATGAATGACGATTATTGTAAACTGCGCTTCCGTGACGTCGATTTTGCCGAACCTTAAAGAACCTACAAAATAATTCCAAAAATAATGTCTCTTATTAATTTAACTTATTTGATTAATTATAAATAATTATATTACAAAATGGATTTTGATTTGAAAAATAATCAGTATTTTACCTGAGACGTAAGTTTGCCAATGAGCGCAGTAAAAAAGTGTCATAGCACAAAAACATTGGAAAAACATCCACGTTGGATAAAAGCCTAGTTGCACAGCAATACATGCAGAAAGTGCAACAAAAACTGTAATTACATAAAAACGAGTTTGAGTTATAATTTATCGTGACATCGAGCATCTACGGTTTTATGATTCTCAAGAGCTTTGACTTATGATCTAGTATGATAATTTGCTTCATTTTCACAGTAATGAGTATACTTATTTTTGTTACGGTATTGTTTTATACGCATGTTTAGAAAAAGGTTCTTTTATAATGATTCATTTATCTTATCGGATACTTATTAATGCATTGTCATGTTGTTGCATTACATAAATACAAATATAAACAATTTATTGTTAAGGTTGAATGATGTTTAAATTGTTTATAGTAATTGATAGTAATTTTATAATATAGCAATTTTCAGAATGTAATGCAATATAA
>JABFPJ010003731.1:0-15363 GCA_022817425.1 Gryon sp. ZL-2020
ATTTATGCCAAATTTGTATGAATTCATGCGATTTCAGCATAAACATCTAGTAAGTAGAGCATGGAAATCTTACTAAAATTGAGTGACAACTGCCATGCCATAATAGTTCGGAATTTCCCTCAGTGTAATTTGAAAAGTAACTCAAGTTATTCTTAATTCAATTTCCTTTAAGTCACCTTAATTTAATTTAAGTCAATCTAACACAGTCGTAATTTAATTTATTTCTCATTTATTTCAACTTAATCGTATCTTTCATTTAACTTGATCTTAATCTTAATTTCATCTAAATTATATATTAACTTAACAGAGAATTGTAAATATGGGAACATTGTATGGCGTCACAAGTCTTCGAGAAAAACATAGATATAATATTACACCCTGGGCTAGAAGGTTAAGCGACGACGATGATACCGACGTAGAAGAGGATGATAGAATGGCCGTAGAAGCAATGATGAACATGTCACAGAAAGCGAAGAAAAGTAAGTTTATCAAAAAAAAAAAAAAAATGTTTATATTCAAAATATGACCTCAAAATACGATTATTTAATTTTAAAACGCTATTCAAATTTTTTAAAATCTTTTTACAGATCGATCTGCTTCTCCAATGGGAGCTCTTTTACCTTCCACTGATAGAGAAAGATTGGCTCTTGATATCAGTACTTTAAAACAACAGTATGCAAAATTAAGAGAAAGACAACGTCAAGCTCATATTATTCTATCTGGTAAATTTAATATAAAAAAATGCTTTTACAAATTATTTTGATGTTATTTATTTATATACGAGTAAAAATATTGCTTTTATCATCGCAGCTGCATGTGCAAGGCAAACAATGGTGCCTTCTCCTTCGTCACCTGCCATGAATCATCTTCTGGTGGGTAAAACTGCACTTGTCAGTGGAAAAGCGAGACAAATTGGGCCACCACACAGAATGACAAATGCCGCGAAAGCAAAATCAACGCCAAGTGTATCAAAGATGCAAAATCGCGAAGACAAACAAGGCGTTACGTTACACTGGAAAGACATGAAGAAGAGCAAAGAAGTTACGATTCCTGGTAAGTTAATCTGGGTTTAAAATAAACCCAAATATTGATAATAAAAGTTACAAAAGAAAGATGAAATATGTTCTTTAATAAAAAAAAATATTTTAATAAAGTGGGAACAAAGCGAAGAAGTTTTGAGGAAGATGTAACGTAATATGCGGAAATGTACAAAAGAAAAAGATTTGCAAGTACAATCAGAAGTTTGAATAAGAGTAAAGGAAATATGTGAACAAGCAATTTAAAAAAAAACAGAGTGTGTTACTTTCGATGGATAATGAAGACTTCCTGTGACAAAATGGTTGTTATTGATCGGATTGCAACGGACGAGCGTCAGTAATGTATATTAAGATGTAAAAAGGGGCCAACATGGTACTCACAAAAAAGAGATCAAGTACTGAAATTACTTGTATACAACGCTTTAATGCAATCACTTTAATTCATGCAATTAGACAGACACTAATTTTTTGAATTTCTTTTAAATTCAACGTTTAGTCTTGAATCTTTGAGAAGCTTTTGAATTAATGGTATTTTCATAATAATTATAACTAATCAATACAATGTATGGTATTAAGTACAGAATATTGTTATATATGATACAGAAGAATGGAAATTAAAACAAAATGAAACCTTAATATTATTTCAATAATAAAAGTAATAATAGAATGAGTATATATAAGTCTTATTTTATTAGTTTTTATTGAATTAATAGAAATCAAGATATTATTTTTGTTATTATTTATAATAATAATAATTATTTATTTATAATTTCGGGCAAAAATAATTTCTTAATTGGAATTAATTAATTGAACTTAGTTTATATTAGATTATTGCCTTTCGTCAGTGTGTTTATTTAACAAATTAAAATAGATAGAATAATTTATTTTGTTATTTTATATAGATTAAAGAAGTTCTCTTTGACTACATCTTTTTAAAACTGTCCATCATCCATCATTTATGTAATTCTTGCCTATATTGTACAGACAGAACAAACTGAAAGAAATTTGAAAATAGTTGACTTTTGGAAAATTATATAACAAATTTTTATAATTTCCTCTCCTGAAGGAAGAAACTTCTCTTATAATGTTATGGAAAATAGTATATTACGTAACAAGGGAGAGGAGATCGGGAATTCGTTTCCCTCGCTGTTACAAACCTCGCCTTCGGCTCGGCTTGTAAACTCCGCTCGGGAAAACGAATTCCCGATCATCTCCCATGTTGCGTACTATATTTTTCGTTACGAGGGAGGGAAAAAAGCCATTTTCCTAAATCTCCCTAGGGAGGAAAATGGCATTTCCCCGAGTAACGAAAAATATTTTTTTCGACAGTTTCTCAGTCCTTAGTAATTTTACGTAGTCAAATAAAAGTAATTGTTTAACTTGTTAAAATACATTAAAATATGTCTAAATTTATAGTCGAACACATTTAATTTAATAACAACAATATTTTGTGATTTTTTATTAAGCTATTTTGTTGAGAAAAAAATATGAATTTATATAGGATTATCACCATTTATATTATTGAGAATTTTATTTTTACATTATAAACTTTATTCAAACATTTTTAGTTTCTACACATTTTTATTTTAACAGTTATTGCATATATATTTAATTGTTTCTCTACGAATATTTATTTACGAATAATATCAATTGTATATATTTTTGTATACTAAAATATACTTTTATAAATGGATAAAAAAAAATCTAAAATCACTGTTAAGCTAAAAAAACTAGAACAAATTATATATGAAACATGAAATATATAAAAACATCAATATTCGTATACAAAAATGAGGACACAAACATCGATACAAATACTCCTCATTGGATCGACAATTTGTCCAACCGTGGTGAGAACAAGACAAAAGGAAAGCTCGGTTACAATTTTTCGCAGTGAAAGTAAACAAACGACATCACATGCGTTAAGCTTTTGATCCCTCAAGTGTTACGTCATTGGGAGGATGGTCGTGTGAGCTCGTGCGGGATCGTGAGCTGTCGTTGGAAAACCACCTGTTTGATGCCAACAGGTACACGAAGTATTGACGCAGGTGTGGCACGCAGGGTCAACATCCGGCCCCGTATATTCCGCGCATAGCGCGCGTCGCACTGTCGTGTCCCCGTTGACTCTCTTGCCAGTACAAAATGCTCCTCCAATATCGCGTCGTGCTTTCCTTTTGATTCATATCATTTTTAACTGAACAAAATTAAATATTGATTGATTTTTGTTGTTTATCGCACAGATGTGAAGAAACAATCGGAGCAGTCGATTGACGCGACGAGCAGCGAGGTCACGAAGATGGACAGCGACAGTGACAGCACGTCGACGGAGCTTTGCGACGAGCCGGATCGTCTGAGTGACCTGGATAGCGGTGACCCGTCATCGACGTCGGAATGCGCCTGGAGTCCGGGCGCATCGCCGCAAAACTTGCCTGACAATTTGGAGTTTCATGACTTGACTCAACGCATTGACAAACTTTCCACGGCCAATGATGACTTTAGGACAAAGTGCGATGATGTTCAAACAACGGAAAATGTGGTTAATCAGCTGACAAATATTGAAGAAACAATAGAAGTGGATATAAGTCAGTGTGCAGTTCGAGAGAACGTCAACGACGAAAGTGAACTTGATGTTGAAACTAATAAGGAACAGATAATTGAGAGTGGAAATGATTTAGTTAAGGATGATTTGAAGGATTCGATAGTTGATATTGATAGAAAGTATGTTGAAAAGGCGGAAGACGAGTTGGTTGGTTTTGTCGAGTCACGTGATATTGAGTCTGATGAATTGAAGTTTGATTTGAAAACATATACATCTGAGATAGACAGTTTAACGATGTTGAAGACTGTCGATCAGACAAAATCTTTTAAGGCTGAAACTTTTGTCAAAATTGACGAAACTATTCAGATAACTGAAACCAGTTTTAAAGACCTAAACAAAAGTCCCTTAACTACTGAATCAGACCGGGTTGAATCTTATTTTAAATTGGAGGAAAATAAAATTGATGAAAATCAACATCAACAAACAAATGAGTCAAAAGAAATGATTAATGCGAGTAAGTTCAGTTATGAGTCGAAAGATGATGATTTGTATAAAATGACGGATGATAATTTAACGAGCGATTACATAGACAGAGACTTTTTCGAGCGTTATGAGAAAGCTAAGACGACGATTGACAATGGCTTCCTGGGTCATTACACTTCGGAAACCAACAAAGAGTCGGAATCCGATTTCAGTAAATCGACATTCCCGTACAACGAGTACGAAGACACTGTAACGTTGGACGAGCAATTGAATGATAGAAAATCCAAAGAACGAGACAGTGCTTTTGTTGCGTATGATTTTTCGGATAGCAAATTAAATTTGTTGAAAATGACTGACGTTGGACGACTAAGCAACAAGTCGCAGGATCGACTGGACTTTGGTATTAATAGTAAATATGAGCTGGAGCCTTTGCAGCAAGATAAATTAAACTTAGACAATGCAATTATTAAGATTGATCCAAAGGTTGTTGAGGATAAAGTTTTGAATGAGAATTACAGTAAAAGTGAATTGAAAGATGACTATCAAATTGGCAATGAAAGTATGAAAAAGGATGAAGTAAAGGATCGTTTGTTATTGGACAAATATGATTATGCGTCAGAATCAGCAACATCGAAGGACGATGAGTTCAATTCAAAGTGGCGATACGATGATTTTGATTATAAGTCAACATTTTCATATAAGTCAGATAGACTAAGTGAAGATAATGCAGATTATAGCACGGATTCTTATTTAACCAGAAATAAAGCTTTGTTTGAGGAAACCTCAGCGGAATTGAAGTTTTCCTTGGAAACAGACACACGATTATATACTGAGAGAAACAAGAGTCCGGAGAGCGCAAAATCTTATAGTTCTGGGGAGACGATGGGTCCGGATTCGAAAATTTCCACAACCACGGATCTGAGTCCGCGGACGCCGGTGGGTTTGGAGGGAAGAACATTTCAGCGAGACAAATCATTGGGTTCACCGGGCAGTTCGGAATCAAAGACATTAACGTTGAGATCGGTTGAATCAGAGGAGGCTAAATTGAGGAAGAAACAACAAGATCAAATGAAAATGAGTTCGGTGGAGATATCCAGTCCATGGACAACTATGAGCACGGATTCGCTGCAGAATAAGTCGGATACAAGTCCAAAGCTCGTTGTCTCAGCGAGCTCCAGCGAATCTTATAGTCCAGGCAAACTTAAGTCTTCCGAACGGTGAGTTTAATTGAAAAAAACATCCCTTCAGAAATGGAGATGGATGAAACAATTGGGACAATATTATTTAGGATAAAAAAGCTTAAACCTAAATTCAAATTATATTTGCTAATTTTAGCATTAAAATTCAATAATTACTAAACCAATTACATAAATAAAGTAAAGGGACAACAAATCTCAATTAAATTTTTTTAAAAGCTTGAAAAATGTAACCAAATTAAAAAATGAACTAGGAAAAGTAACTAACTAAATTAAATAACTAAATTAACTGTACTATAACTAACGAAAATTATAACTATAAATGTATAAATGAAGTTATTTCGTCCTTTGGATATTTTGTCTGCAGTTATTTTGTTCAGCTGTTTTGTCCAGTTACCATTGAAACAAACTTTTATTTTTTTACAAGATTACACAATTGTTATTGCAATTTATTGTTTTATTCTATATGGCCGGTTCTTTTGTCCGTTTGAGCGCTTTTATTTAACTTGCTTTTTTGTTCTGTTACACATTTTTACGATATTTCTGGTTTAAAGGTTTTTATCTAATTTAAACTTCTTTTGTAGCCTTGACTAATTGGATAATGTTGCAATTTTATCGGTAACTTATTCATAATAATTCTTGTAGCACAAAATATAAAAGATTTTTAACGGTTTTAACTTATGACAATGACTTCTTCTTAATTAATATTCACAATTGTTAAACAATACGTAATAGATATAGTGTAAAAATAATACTTTGGATTATCAACAAACAGTAGATAATTATTTAGTTCTTTTGAAATTATTTATAGACAATATAAATTGATAAGATGAATGTTATTGTATTTTTCATTGATATCTTATTGCATTGCAAAACAAATAAAGGAATAATTATTCATAACAATAATAATAATTTAAAAAAGTAAAAAAGAAAAGAGGAAAAAGTAGACAAAGTAATTAAGCCATAAGAAATGTTTCTATAAAATAATCTTAAAAGTAAAATATACACATTTAAGGAAAAAATGTAACAAATTTTAATTTTAAATTTAACGAAAAAATATACAAAGTGAAATGAAGTAATCAATATAATCAGTACACAATTTGTGCTATTTATTTATATTTTGTGCTACTAAAAACGTCCCTAAAATATTTAGCAAGTGCAGGCTTCTAATCATTATATAGATTTCATGAATTAATTTCATTTGAATAAACAACATAAACAAATGTTTAACATGTAAACTCGAAGCAACATGTAGATGAAATAAATGCAAATATTGCAAATAGAAATTTCAAAAAAGAATGATTCTGAATTTCGAGAATGTTGATTTGCATTTCCAAAACATGAATTCAATTTACTGTAATTATAGTAATCATTATATACCGATATCAGCATTTCTATTTAGTTTATAGTTACTTTTAGTAATCATTATACTGATTTTAATTTACATATCATTTATTTTAACCGAGAAATACATTTTGGTATTTCATTTAAGTTTATTTCCATTGCAACACAAGTATTTTCAATTTGCATTTGAGTATTTTCATTAAACATTAATTTTGCATTAAAAGCAACAAAGCATTACATTTGCAATTTAATTTTCACTTTCTAAATGTAAATTATTTTCATTGATTGCCGATGACCTCAAATCATATCAAAATAGTTTTTCTGAACATAAATTGTAGAAATAAAATGTAAATAATAGTTTTTTTAATAATGATTTTTTCTTTTTTTCGACAGATCCTTCAGTTCCGATTTACAGTCACCTGTAAGTGCCAACTCGATAAACTATCAGTGCAACTACAAGAACAAAGATGGCGTACCGTCGGATTCGCCGTCGATTGAAACCATTGCGATTACTTCGCCATTTTATCCGATTGCTCATCCAAATCAAAAGACCCCTTCACCTTATCACACAACTACAAAACCCAAACCAGAAGATACAATGGACTTAACGTCTAAGCCGAAAATCGATGGCATCGACGATAGCTTGAAATCGTCCTTTTATACGCCCTATTCAATTGAAGTGACTCCCCATAATTACAGCCACAAATACCAACCAAGTTCTGAATTGCCGAAGCATGATTACAAATACGACGATCATTACAAGAACGAATCAACCGGAAAGTACATCAGCGATGAGATGACAGAGTCCTTTGCAGAAGATGATACACTGTCACCATTGCCGAAGGAGAGTAAATTTGATATATTACATCGTGGCAAGGACGAACGTAAGTTACTCGTTGGACTTGGGACGAATAAATTGTACGAAAGAAGTTGTAGTAGTTTGGATAAAACATTGGGGAATCTAAAATCGTCAACTTCAAGTGAAGATTTGATTACGAAAACAGTAAAAAAGCGTTCGAGTGATGTTTTAGAGGACATCCGACACTTGGAGGCAAATTCTCAAGGTGGGAATAAGGATACGAGTAGCTTAACGAAGAACACTGGCTACATTTGGCAGGATGTTGAGAATCTCGAGGCTAGAAGACAGGATACTTTTAGTGACTCTGCGAGAAGTTTTTCCAAAGAATCACTGAATCGACCGACGATAAGCGTTTCTACGGAGATTCGGAAAACTTATATTGTTGAGCCAAAGATTAATATTGATGACAATAGCATTTTGAAGTCAATAGCAAAGAGTCATGACAAAGGAGAAGATGAGGAGGACGATCGGGAATCGAAACTCGGAGTTTGGACAAAAGTCAAGCCCAGAAAGAAAGGCGAGAATGGTCGACGAAGCAGCGATCGAGCACTGAAGATCATACAGGAAAATTCGGCTATTTTACAGAAAATTCTAACTTGTCAGGCGAAAAAACGATTGCCTGACTTGGAGGCAATCTCTAAGGAGATAACGATAAGTCCGATCAACGAGGAGATTTCGAAGATCTTTAGCCCGATTCTCGAAAAGATGGGTCTGAATGAGCACGAGATCAACGAGGAACTAGCGCGAATCAATTTCAAAGATTTTGATCAGGAAGTATCCACTTGTGGTTCTGAATTCGATGCAAAGATCAATGATGAACTATCAAAGTTATCTATTATTGACGATAACGAAGAGATAAATCATCTGGCTTTAGATGACATCATAGCTGAGGATTATTTGAATACACGTGAGGCACTGATAGATCGCCAAATAAATGAAGAATTGTCTAAGTTATTAGCTAATTGTGATGGCACGGAAAAAGCGAAAGAAAGGGTTCGATATTTTACGTACAAGTCAAGTGAGTCGGTGGCCAGCGATTTGAATTCATCAGCTCCACGTTATTCACGAGAATTATCACCGCGAAGTGATATTGATATTTACCATGAATTAAACCGCTTAGACTTATCGCACAATCATCCGTTGCCATCAACATCGACCATTGAGTTAGCTTACAATCCATCCATTCCTTACACTGCATCGAAATATTCACCGCGCCACGAGAAGCCACTGTCAAGTCCGTACGACTCGTACAATCTGTACAATTACAATGCCAAATTGTCGCCAACTGTGACGGACAATCTCACGACGTTGCCAGTGCACAAATCGCCCTTGGAGTGTAGCTATGACTTTCCTAACAGAGACATTCCATCGCTCGGCTACAGCACCTCAATGCTCACAAAAGAAACCCTAGAATTTCGCGTCAGATACGAACCCGAAGAATCCACGGCAGATAAACTGATCTTCCCAGAAACGGAACCTTATTACAAGTCAACGGACGATTATACTTACGAGAGTTTGAATTCCTATCATACGAGGAAGTATGACTTAACAACACCCGCACGATATTCTTATCCAAGTGAGGATTACGATGAAGATGCGGACGTGGTGTCTCGTTTGCCCGGTAGCTTTGATTCGTTTTCATTGAATTCAAAGTTATCTAGTTATAAAGACCCATCGAAGCGACCCGTTTCGCATCCGGAATTTCCCGGAAATCCAAGTCTGACGAAATATCCGGACGTACCATCGCGCGACTCATCGGCGTATCGAACGTCTTCCTTAAGTCTCGACAATATCGGACAAAAGCCAGTTGGCAATGTGGACATTACACCGAGTCCGAAGAGTCACTTTAATCCATTTCCGGTTAGGAATACCAACAAGCCGAAGGAACTAGCGTTGAAATTGGGTCTTTATTCGCCTACGAGCCCTACGACGATGGGACCGCTTAAAAGATCGTAATATCCGAGATAATTGGGAAAAGTTAAATTATAAGCAAGTTCAGCATGATCAAACGATGTGCTGAAATTGTTATGAAACTAATCACAGATGCACGGTCTTCCGGGGTACAGAGACATTGAACAACTCGGCAGATGTCGCTGTGCTCTGTTTTATTCGATTGTTTCGCTGAGCAATACGTGCGTACAATAATTTTTTGAGCTTGAAGCATTAGAAACTAATAAATGATGATAACAAGACAAATGAATTGACATAGCTGTTTTTAGTGTAAAGCCTACTTATTGACAGGTTATTTTGATCAAAAATAATTAATCGATCTTTTTTTGGTGAAAAAGAGAGAGATAAGAAAAAAACAGAAAAACTTGTAATCAAATGTTTGTAAATGGCGTTTCGATATATGCGACTTTATTATAACAACGATGTTCGTTCATCATAATTGTCACTTTAATTCAAATTGTCAATCATTTATAAGAGCAGGGATTTCGTCGAGAGTTAGGCCTAAACGTTGTTTTAGACGATAACTATATTAGAGAGGCCTTTTTAATGAATAAACCCAACACTGACACAATAACTACTTTATAGTTCAATAAGAAATCGTGAATATAGCCTGGTAAATATTGTAAAGTTGGATACACTACTTAGAAGAAGAGTTATTTAGTTACAAGTTCAGAAAAAATAACTTAGTTAAAGAAAAAGCTAGTAACTTTATTCAAATTACAAGTTACAAATTACTTTATTTTACGTATTTGTTTAAATTTAAATATGAATACCCTACATTAAACAACATAGAGTTTTTACATAAATTAAGTGGTTATTACAAGATAATATAGAAAATGTAACTAAAATATCGTGTTAAATATATGAAATGTATATTTTCGTATAAAAGTCTATTTATTGCTGCTAAATATTTAATTTTTGTAGAAGATGATAACTTAACTTCCATATAATATATTTGACATTTATTACATAAAAGAGTAACTTTGTAACTTGTACAATTTGTAACTTAATTTAAAGTTACTATCCATCCTTGGTAAAAATTCCTATCTGGGCCCTATAATAACTTTCATTTATATTTATGTATTCGGAGTTTTGGCAGATATGTAATGCTTAATCCGTTGTAATCATCTATCTATATGTATTATACTTTATTAATTAATTAACAAATGTATTCATTCATTCATTCATTATAAATTAATATGTCCATTGATATTTCAAGTTCTTTATCCACTTTTTAAATTACCATTGTGGGGCCCATTAACTAAGCTGGGTATGACATGACAAACCCACCAGGCCATATTCATTGATTGCTATTCATTTTCTCGATTCAACTTCTAGACTTTTAAAGTATCGCGTCGATTAAAGCGCACGCAAATTTGAAAAAAGTTTCGCAAACTAAAAAATAAACGAGCGTACATCGTCAAATTCATTTCTCCTTTTTATATGTATACATACATACAGACACACATCCAGACATACACACACAGAATAAAGATTCTCAAGCAAATCCGCTTGGCAGATTACGCGAGCGCAATTAGGTTAATGGTCACGTTGGGGAATCCTCTTGGAATGTACAATTCGTGATATCCGGTCTAAGATCGGTGGGTTTGAAAGTTTCTAGTCTTAGAGTAACGTATAGTAAGAAACAATGATTATTTTAGCAGACAGAGAGGAAGACGATGTCGCAACGAAAAGAATAAGATAGTGGATAGGATTTAAACTATTCTGATTTGGGCCTGAAAAAAGACCAGAAACACGAAACAAAATAATATAATAAATATATTAAATAAAAAAAAAATAATAAGACAATTTTGTTTCAGGCGAATCCACTTTCGAGCAAACGTTAAATGGTTTTTATCGTGGCGCGAGTTAATGTGCCGGAAAGAAGAACTTTTGGTGGTCTCGATGTAACTTTTACATATTGCCAATGCATCTGACTCACGCGAATCAGAATAATGAATTTCCTGACGAGTAAATGAACTCTTGTACTCTCGGCGATCGTTATATATTTTTTTCCTTTCCTTTTTTTTCTTTTCACGACATTTTGTTCATTTACTCGTCGGCAGTTAGCCAGATCCTAAACTTTCGAGTGGATTTGCCACGTTTTGCAATAGTTAATTGCAAAATTTCAGGGCACACTTGTTCCTTCGCTTTTCGCATCTTCAGTTGAATGAATATAACGTGCGATTATTAATTTTCACGGGGGATTGTCGTGTTGTTGATTACAAGATGCGCTTGCAAAATGCAATGCACCTAATTATAGAGCATTTCGAGCCTAATTCTCACGAACGATGCGCCAACTTTGAATTACTACAAAATTCTAACATCCACTCATACACATATATACATATATATATATATGTACATACATACAATCATGGCCTTTTCGTTCTGAGATTACGCCAAATCAGGGCGTAACTTAATGCAAAACTTCACTGTCGAGACTCAACGGGATTTAATGTCACAAGAAAGATGCGACAGAAAATAACATTAAAATGTTTTTAAAAATACAATCAAGTGGAAAATTAAAAATGTAGAAAAAAGTTGGCGCACTTTTGTTCTCAATTTTCATTTTAAAAAATTATAACTTTTTTGGTTCTGAAAAAAAAACTGAAAATTGTAAAATAGAAGTCAGATCAATTTTACTCTTGGATAGTTAAGATTATTAATATATCGGCTATAAACGTTT
Source organism: Gryon sp. ZL-2020 (assembly GCA_022817425.1). Classification (NCBI taxonomy): domain Eukaryota; kingdom Metazoa; phylum Arthropoda; class Insecta; order Hymenoptera; family Scelionidae; genus Gryon; species Gryon sp. ZL-2020. The sequence goes on from JABFPJ010003731.1 coordinate 12,098, forward strand.
TATAATGAACAAACCACAATCTTCATGTTAAATAATAAATCTAATCATATATGTTGAACATTTTTCATATCTTCTCGACACTTAATTTCTTTAACGTTAAGATGCAGTGTAATATATGGCTTTGAACATATTTCGTTTTGCCCTGATGACATTGAATTTTGCAAATTTTACAACGCAATGCTTTTTTAACAACACAAATATGGCGATCATACAATTATAAAGGACGGAAATGATAGAAATTATTTATTACTGAGAATAAAAAAGGGGAGAGAAACGAGAATATCTGTAATAACGAAAGAAGAGAAAAAGGAAGGGGAAAAAAGTGATGAAAAAATTTTGGTTGACTAAACGTTAACTGACGATATTGCGATGATATTGTGATTATTGTATATAAATGCCACTAGCGCAAGTTTAAATGCGAGGGATGAGCGTTGTGCGATTTGTGGAGATGAAACAAGAAGCAAAGGAGAAATAAAAATGATACATCAAATTACAACAGCTAAGAGACGACTTTTCCTTCATTCCCTAGATTGTCGCGAGAGGATTAAGCGCCAAAGCTGTAATTAGTTTGATAATTTTTGCAACGACGTTAGTTCTTTACTTCATTTTTTTCATTCACTGATAAGCAAGAGTATTTTTTATGATTCATTTGGGAGTTTAGTTATTGCATTTCATTGTTAGAAAGACAATTTCATTTTATATTATTTTACTCCTTTGTTATATGAAGAATCATTTTCTTGAGAAAGTAACTAACAGCATAAACTTATTCAAATGTATTTATTGCTACTTTCTGAACAATTTCTTTCATGGCAACGAACAATCAGTCTTATTATTTTGCAACTATTCTTTTCGTTACAGCTGCAGCTTACTTTGTACTCAGAATACTCGTCAGTATCTGAATTGATATTGATATTTACATTCAATTCGATACTTGGATGTATATTTTATGCTATGATTTTACAGAAAAAAGAAGAAGAATGAAAATGATTGTCTGCGTATAACTGGATCGTCTTGGATTATATGTTTCATGGTAATTTTTAGCAGGAAATAATTTATTTTTTTGTTAGTTAGAATTTGATTTTGTATTTTTTTATAATTTAGAAAACATTAATTTATTCCTTGTTTAGTTTGAAAGATGCCCTTTAAAAGCAATATAATCAACAGTTATTTTAATTTCTACATATTGCAGTCACATAGTTTATTTGATGGAGCCACATAATTTTGATGATACGAAACGGGTATATATGCAAATTAGGTAAGTAGTTTCAATTCAAAATATGGAAAGTAAATGAAATGTGCAGTGTCTACATATATGTCATGGAAAATGTTTACATTCAATCACCAACATTGATATTCAATTTAAAGTAATTAATTTTATAATATGTATATATTCATTTAAAAATAATACCAATAATTTTATTTCTATTAAAAATAAGAAAAATGTGATATATCTTTATATAATAACAAAAACGAATTATAAACGCGTAAGATTTATTGGTATAATTTATACACAAATTTGACGTTTGCCAAGCAAATCTATAATACATTCAACGCATTCAAGCGTGTGAATAACTGACATCAAAATAAGTTGTCGAAGGTATGTATAAACTCCTGAATGTATAATGAGCTCTATATGTCATGTGTAACAGTTTGTACTCAGTGACATGGTTAATTTTGAACATGTGTATGTATTCAGTTTACTTCAATGGTATGAGTGAAATGCGCCCGGATACCTTCGCGTGGTTCAACTCACTTTTTTCTTTCAACAATAAACGCGAAGCTTTACGAGCTTCCAAACTGTAGATTTAATTAGGAATTCATTATCTAATCTGTCTGAACAATATTCTCATCGCAATGCACATATAAAAATAGATAGTTAAAATGATTACTTAGATAGTCAATATGGATAATTTTATACTGAATTATATAATAGTTGCATTATAAAGTCAATTATAATACTACATATAAATAAGTTTAGGAATAATCAAGATTTAAATATATCTATTAATTTTTAGGCTATTTTCAAAAGGCTCAATTTTATTATTTAGGTGATCAATTTAACTATCTACTTTATGATTTTCAGTATAAACCTATTGTAATATTACGAGAAAGATTTCGAGTTCAGTTTTAATAATTTGAAAATATTTTAGGCTTTTTAGAAATCTGCTGGAAACAATTATCTTCGATTGATGTATTTATTTATATCAATTATAGTTGACTAAGTTAATTTCAAGAATATAACTAATATCATCGGAACAATACATTTCCAAATTCATGAGAAGAATCAATAACCTCGAATCATTGGTTTAAAATCTTTATTGTTCAACAACTCAGTACTCCACTTTCACGTTCTAACTCAATTACAAAGTAGATAACATTTGTACTTGTTATTAACAAACAAAACAACAGCAACACACTCAGTCTTAGTATCGATTGGTGACCACGTGCAGCAACGCGCTAACCTTTATATATTTTACTTCTCTTTTTTGCCTCCACCTCTTTTGTTGTGGTTTTATCATGTTAACTGTCAAAGGATTTCCTCTTCGCTATTAAAAGGCAGCTCATCGAGTGCCATGGCATTAAATTCACTATTATCGAATGCAGTCTCCTCGTCTCTCGTGTCAGCGTTTCTCGGATGGTCTTGAAAGTCCTGCGGAATGTATATTTTGTCCTTACACGTGAACAATTCACTGTCACGTGATGTTATTGTCTGTAAAGTTGTCCACCTGTGCGCAACTTCTGGATGAATGCACTTCCGGTAGACAATACAATGTATGTGTGGTTGTTTTTCGTAATGCACTCGCATGAAACCGAGTTTGGACAAGACGTATCGCCAAGATTTCATAAATTTTGAGTTGGCGTTGATGTGTTTCGAGTCGGGGGTCACGATTAAAAGTAATCCACCGGGTTTTAGAACCTCGTAAGCTTTGGCACAACATGTATATCTCTGTGTAGGACAGGGTAAATATTCCAAAAATAAGGAAAATACTACTGCATCATAGTAGCATAATGGCAGTTGAGTTAACTTATTATTGTCGATTAACAGAGTTTTTCCAATGTTGACTGTTAAAAAGTCACACTGAAGAACTGTAGGACAAGACGGCGCTATGTCTATGGCTGTCACTTCAAAATCTGCTTCGTCTCGAAATGGATCGTAACAGCTACCAACGTCCAATACTCGAATTAATTTGTTTTCAATTTTAGGTTCTGCGATTTTAACTTCTGTTGACAATATTTCTGACAGTTGTATTTTGTTTTTGATGTCT
>JABFPJ010003732.1:0-15359 GCA_022817425.1 Gryon sp. ZL-2020
GGGGGTGCTGAGTTGAGCTCAACTCAGCACCCCCACCATGTTTTTTTTTAAATTTTGGCGAGTTTTGTGGTCCAAAACTCAATTTTTGTGGTCTTTAATTCTCTTTAATGAGTCTAAAATGATGCTTTATTTATAGCTAATTTCGATGAAGTGGGGGTGCTTGCTTTATTCATCTATTAATTAGGCATAATCTAGGATTGCAAAAAGGGTTGCTAATGGTTGAACATTTGATAAGAATTAGGTGTAAATAAGATATCAATTATGTGTAAATTAGGAGTAAAAAAGGTGCATATTAGGTGTAAATTAAGTGTTAATTAGATGTAAATGAGGAGTAAGTTAGGTGTAAGTAAGGTGTAAACTAGTTGTAAAATAGTTGTACAGTAGGTGCAAACGAGGTGTAAATTAGGTGCAAATTGGATATAAAAAGGCTGTAAATTAAGTATAAATAAAGTGTAAATAAGATGCAAGGTGAGTATAAATTATGTATAAATTGAGAGTAAATTAATTGTAAATTAGGTGTAAATTAGGTGTAAGGTGTATGTGTAAATAAGATTAAGATTAGGTGTAAAATACGTGTAAATTAAATGTCAAATAAGTGTTAATTAAGTGAAAATTAAGTGTTAGTTAAGTGTAAACTAAGTGTAAATAAGGTGTACGTTGGGTGTAAGTGAATTGTAACTTCTGTGTAAATTATGCGTAAATATAGTTATAACCTAAGTGTAAATTACGTGTATATTAAGTGCAAATTAAGTGTAAATTAAGCGTAAATCAACTGTAAATTAATTGGGTGAAAATAAGGTGTGTGTATAAACTAGGTATTAATTAGGTGTAGAATAGGTGTAAATTAGGTGTAAATAATGTTTAAATTAATTAAATTAAGTGTACATTAAGTACATTAAGTATAACTTAAGTGTAACTTAATTGTACATTACGTTACAACTAAGTGTAACTTGAGTCTTAATTCAGTAGAACCTAAGAGACACTTTATATACACTTAATGTAAACAGAATTTACACTCAACTTACACGTAATTTTCATATAATTTATAGTTAAGTTACACTGAGGTTATGTTTATTTAACACCTAATTTACACTTAAATTAATTGTACACTGACTTAAGAGTAAATGTAAATGTAAGTGGAAATTGAGTGTAAATTAAAATTAAATTAGCTGTAAATAAAGTATAAAATAAGAACATATTGATTGTACATAAAGTGGAAAGCATAAATTATACGTAAAAGTGCAAATTGAGTCTAATTTCAGTAGAACTTAAGTGTAAATTAAGTATAAATTAGGTTTAAAATAAGTGTGAAATTTTATTGATAAAAAACAAAACAAAATGAAAGATTTTTGTACACGTAATTTACACATAATATAAACTTAATTTACATTTAATTTACACTTCATTTACATTTAATTTACACATAGTTTACATATAATTTAAACTTAATTTACACTTAACTTGGACTTATTTACACTTAATTTACACATAGTTTACATATAATTTACACTTAATTTACACTTAAATGAACTTTAATTTATACTTAATTTGTACGTAACTTACATGTACATTAAGTATAAATGAAGTGTAAATTAAGTGTACATTAAGTGTAAATTATGGTAAGATTATGTTTAAATGGCCTGTAAATTAAATGTAAATTGAGTAAGAATTAAGTATTAATTAATGATAAATTATACGAAAATGAATTTCACATTAATTCTAAGTGTAGTAGAATTTATGTGTAAATTAAATGTAGATTAAGTGTAACTTAAGTGTAACTTAACTGTAAATTACGTGCAAAAAAAGGTTAAATGTAAATTCTGTTTAGATTAAGTGTATTTAAAGTGTAAATTAAGTGTACATGAATGACTAATTATACGTAAAAGAAGCCTATCTTAAATCTAACTTAAGTAGAACTTAAGTTTAAATAAATTTAAAATTAGGAATCACCTAATTTACACCTAATTTACACTTAATTTACACTTAATTTACACTTTACTTACACATATAATACACATGAAAGTTAAGTGCGAATTAACTATAATTTTTAATTTAAGTGTAAATTATGCGCACATTATATGTAAACTAAGTGTAAATTAAGCATAAGATATGTGTAAATTAAGTGTAAATTGAGTTTAAATTAAGTGTAATTTAAGTACAAATCAAGTATAAATTAAGTGTAAATTAAGTGTAAGTTAAATGTATATTAAGTGTAAATTAAGTCCAACTTAAGTTTAACGTAACGTAAGTTACGTGTAAATTAAGTATAACATAAGTACATATTGTGCAATTTAGGTGTAAGTGAGGTGTATGTTAGGCATAAGTTGTGTGTAAATAAGGTGTAAATATGAATTACTTGTAAATAAGGTGTAAATACGTTGTAAGAAAGTAATAGTAAATAATGTAAACCATTACTTTTAGTAATTCAATAGAAAATATTCATAAAACCGGAATTTCTATTTTATAAAATATATTTATTAAAGATACTTAAATTGAATATAATTTAAATAAAAATTTTCATCGTTATAATGTAGTCAAACAATGTGCAGCATAATAGTTTCTCAAATTGTATATAAAATAAAATGTGGTACAATTTGGTAGTTTTCCTTAACTCGTTTTTCAAGCACTGTAAATCCATTGATCTCATACCATTCTTCGTTACTCTTTTTAACTATGGCGGTATGGCGTCCATTACTATGGTCATTTGATCGTCGTCTAACTGATGGTGGTATGAAATTTATAACGCCTGCTAAATCAAACTGCTTGTCACTAAAGTCAAATTTGACTTTTTTTGGTATCAAACTGATCGAAATCTTCTTCATTGATGAGTCGCTAAAAACATCAACTGCCAAAAAATGACCTGTGAAGGAAGAATATACTCATTAAATAAAATGTTTATTCACCATAATAATAATGCAAATAAATTCTCAATTATTTTGCAGTAATGTTTGGCAAATAATTAATTTCTAATTACCTATTACATTAAAGTGAATCTGAAATAATTCAAAGCAATTATTAATTGGTTATTCGGTAACTGATTGCTTTCAATTATTTCAGTTTAACTTCAATTTAATAGGTAATTGGAACTTAATAATTAGTTCAACACAAGTATGAACCTGCTAAGTTAAAACGAACGACTCTCACTCCACCACAGTCTTCTACAGAACAGGAAGGAGGTTTTTCGGATATCAAAATTGATTCTTGAAGTTTATTACTAAATGTCTGTTCTTGCAGGTGTTCTTGTGCAATAAACATTTTTGTAGTTGTGTAATTTTTTCTTTGACAACCTGCACTACAGACAACAGTTATCTCAACGATGGGTATATTATCCAGGATTTTTGAGGTTAAATAATCCGTATCTACATCACAATGAATAATATTCATTTTTGATGTTAACTTCGTTGATCCAAAAATTTGTAACAAAATTTCTAATCTTTTTTTATACGTTTGCGCATTTATTCCGTTCGACGACAAATTCGATATAAAAGAAAAAAAGGGATTGTCAATTGTAGCGTATATGTCTTGCAAGTGAACTTTTTCCATAGACGAAGAAATAAATAACTGACTTATAGCGTCGAAACTGCTTGTATTCTCAAGGCAATACTTTTTTCCTTTTATGGCAATTCCTTTTACGCTAATGTTTCTATTCGTTGCGTTCTTCAAGATGGGCGATTTTAAAGTTTTTTTTCCTGAGTTGATAAAATCTTGATTATTAAGTTTTGCACCTAAATATCGGTTCTCCCTCTTCACTTCTTTATTTTTAACAATCTGGCCACCCCAATTTTCCTCTTCTCTGAGTGAACAAATTTTATCCATGCATGACTTTTGAATTTCATTGCACGCAAAGCACATTTCTTTCTTAAATATCTCGTTTTCCTTTTCCGTAGTTTTAGAATGTCTGTGTAACTCGAAAATGGCTGTTTTACAGATAATGCATCTGCGACTCACGTCGGAATCTTTCAGTTTTCCGTCTATTAAGTTCGCTGGACACACAGATGTGGTTAGATCCTCGTCAGTAAAAGTCAAATCCGATATGATGGTGATCTTTTTGCGGTGATCTGGTTGTGTGCCTATTTCGCTGTCTTTTGTTTCTTTGTTCTTACTTTTCTCTTCATTTACACCTGTCAATAAGCCATCTTTCATTTCATCTTCGTATAAACTGTCTTCTCTATCTCTATGTAATCTGTCTTTCCTTTTTACTTCTTCGTAATCATTCTCTTTATATGTGTACAGGAAATCGTCCTCTTCGAAATTCACTGAGTAATGTGCGTCTTCATTGGTCAATATACGTAATTGACTGACCTCTTCAATATCGTTATAATTCGTATCCTTTTCGTGATACGTGATACCCTTTCTATCTACAGAAAATCCCTTTATTAACTTGATACGACCTGGCAAATAATCTGTATGGATGGTAATAAATTCGTCGATTCTGATATCTCGCCGTTTTTGTAAAACGTGTGTTTTCAAAATACTGAAACTCGCTTCAAAATGCGCGCTAGATGCAAATTTTTTGCTGCCATTAAATTTTTTTACCATCATAGCAGACCATAGTGGAGCTGTTTTTGAATCTTCGATAATTTTCGGAACGATTTGATCACAAAAATATCCATTAGGCACATCCCCTTCTTCAGCTTTAGAAATAACATCTTCAACTTTTTCATTAACTGCTAGGACTTTTGCATGAATTACGTTGTTCGTTGTTCCTAGAAATAACAATCAATCGAATGAAGTGATATAACATTTAGAATAGATAAATAAATAATAAAAATATTATATCAAGTCCCTGTAAAACTCTTTCAATAATTTTAAACTCAGATTTTTTAAAATAATATCAACTCAGAAAAATTACACATTGGTTATATATACTTTCATACTTTCTTTGATGTTTTCACTAATAATTAATCAAACTATTTCCATGATATCAGAATGAGAATAAATAGAAAAAACTTAAATAAAAAGATGATATAAACAATTTTTCTTAATTATAACGTTATATATAGTAAAACAAAATTTGTTAAGAACATTTGACATAAACATCTTTTTGATATTAACAAAAATTATATTTTTATGAAATATAAACTTTATGAACTTAATTACTTATATGAATGATAAAAGTAAAATTCAATTAATGGCAATGAAATTCTAATAGGAATTAGCTACTATATTAAGAAAATATGAAGTTTATAACAAAAATTACATGAAAGTTTTTGAAATTTGTTAAAACATATCAAGTACAATAAGTTTGGAGAATAAAGTTATACTATTCATAAGTTTATCATATATATGAAAAATAAACTAAATTTAAATTTAGCATTAACTGCACCATTTTTATATAAATAACATACTTTCGTTAGAATGCAGTTCACTTTCGTCTTCGGTTTCTTGCATAATTTGTTCAAAGTATCTATTTTCCTCTTTTCTGGGATCTTTTGTGGTATCTATAAATTAACCATTTCAATTAAGTTAACTAATATTAAGTTAAATATAAAATATGTGTATAATAAAATCTAATAATAAATTATCAAATAGTCATTAACATTTACAATACATTACAAATATTTATCAAATAATTTTAATTTATTTTAATATATTTATTTATTTATCATATATTAAAAGTATTTATCAGTTATCAGCGTACCATCTAAGCCTACTGTAATAAGTTCATCAATTTGTTCGCTTTCGTTTCCTTTTAAAATTTCCGTGAGAGCGTTTATTGCCAATGCGCATGGCGTGTCATGATTGAAACTATCTTTTCCTGTCGTTGGGGACTGTGCAATCAACAAAATCAGCTTTAAAATTGTCAGAAACTGTGACAGACTTTCGGCGGAAATCAAATTACATATGGCAGTCATGTAAAATTTCTTCACGAACTTGTTCTGGATATTTTTCAAGACTTTTGTGTATGTGTGTATAAAATGAGTTACGTCAGTCCTTATAAAACACGCTGACATTGTTTCTTTCGTGCAACAAGCATTTACGTATTCGTTAATTGTGGAATAACCCGTAAATGCAACGATTCCAGCAATAATTAACGCCTTAGCACCATCGACCACATACTCCAAAGGAGGTATTGCTCCAGTCCTGATCCATTCCTTAAGCCAAAATGACAGGAAGTTTGCCTTATGGATTTCGGATAAACTCTGCGCCACAGAAAACTGTCCATCTGGACTTCCAGTTACCACCTCATAAAGAAATACGGGCTTAGATTTTTGACAGTCACTCAAAATAAGTGATTTAGTCATGCTTCCACTAGCATCCACTGAGATGGATAAAAAAGTGTTGGAAGCATAACTGTTATATAACTGTGTTTAAATTGTTAACCAATAGAAACAGAAAAACGGTCTTAAACCTGAAAATCAATTAATACATGATGCAATTAATACATAATGATGAAAAAATTTAAAATGAAAAAATTTAATATTTCCAATTACATTATAAATATAATATTAATGTTTATTATGTTTTTTGTTCTTTCATTTGAAAATTTTGTTTTCGTTTATATTTTTATATATATAACTAACCTATCATGTGAATTACGTTTTTTAATTCGTTTTCTTTTAAAATTTCGAGCGCCTTGAGTGGATCTTTGTGAGCGTGCAAAGATTGCACATATTCACTTTTGGCATCTGCCAGTGCTTGCGGCATATACAAAAAGGGAGCAACTTTATCACCAAAGTCCATGACTTCATTTGCTTCCTTGGAACGAATCACTTCCGCTGATTGGTTTGTTTCGTGCATCATTTGTCCTAAAAGTCTTCGCTCAGGGTTTCTGAGGTAGCGCTTGCTACATACTCCCTCTTCGTTGGCATACTTCAAAGTGCAAATCATCTTGACAACTTCCAAATCATAATTTTCAACTACACCGTCCAAAGTAGTGCCGCAATTGCACTTTGCAGAAAACGATACCGAAGCAATAGTTTTTAAAATTTTGTGACGCTGAAAAAGAAATCCGCAGCTCACACTATGTTCTTCCCATAACTTTTTTGAAATCGCAGTTTGCCAAATTCCTTGCTTAAACACAACGTATGACCTTTTACGTTTGCCGTCTTTATATTCCTTATGTTCTATATGTTCGTAAAATTCAGCTTTACTGAAATGTATGGTGAGAATGGAAGTCTGAAAAATATAATAAAAACTGTTAAATTATAAATTATAATTACCCTAGTTTACAGTTCCGACTATTTCAGGTAAAAAATTCCAGTTTGAAATAGTCTGAAATTTGAAAAAAAAATTTCTGTTTAAACTCAAATTTGCACACAGTTTTATTGCTAAAAGTATATGATTTTTATAATACTAACAGAAAGTGTTAGAATTTGTATGAAATTTCATGCTATTTTACAGAGTTACAGATAGATTTAGAATAATCAGATACTTTTAGCAGTGAAACTGTATAAAAAGTGGAGTTTATCATGAAAATTTTCGTTTCAAAATTCAGACTGCAATTTCTAATCTAAAACAGACGGAACATTTTAGCAGGGTATGATGCGTTATTCTTCGTTGATTTAAAATAAACAACATTAACAAGCATTTCTTTCGAGAACATGTAATCAAAGCATTGACCAGCTGATTTTGTTTTTAGCTACGTTTCTTTACTTTTTATTATTTATTAATGTTTATTGATATAAAACATACTTCCAATCAAAATTTGAAGTCATTCGGTGCAGTCAAACAAAAGTTACAGCATCTTAAAAATTCGAAATTTCAGAAAAAGTAATATTCAGAAATTTAAAAATTCTGTAACTTTCGTTTGACTGCACCGAATGACTTCAAATATTGATTGGTAGTATGTTTTATATCAGTAAACATTAATAAACATTAAAATGTATTCGAATGCGGCTAGAAAAAAATTGATCTTATAATATAACAAAAAGCTTTTCTTTCGATAACATGTAATCAAAGCATTGTCCAGCTGATTTTGGTTTTAGGTACATTTCTCTACATTATATTATTTATTAATGTTTATTGATATAAAACATACTACCTATCAAAATTTGAAGTCATTTGGTCCAGTCAAGCAAAAGTTACAGCATTTTCAAATTTCTGAATACTACATTTTCTGAAATTCAGAATTTTAAAAATGCTGTAATTTTGTTTTCACTGCACCGAATGAGATCAAATTCTGACAAGTTGTTTATTTTAAATCAACGAAGAATAACGCATCATACCCTGCTAAAATGTTCCGACTGTTTTAGATTAGAAATTGCAGTCTGAATTTTGAAAGAAACATTTTCATGATAAACTCCACTTTTTATACAGTTTCACTGCTAAAAGTATCTGATTATTCTAATTCTAGCTGAAACTCTGTAAAATAGCATGAAATTTCATACAAATTCTAACTGTTGCAGTTAGTATTATAAAAATCATATACCTTTAGCAATAAAACTGTGTGAAAATTTGAGTTTAAACAGAAAATTGTTGTTTCAAATTTCAGAGTATTTCAAACTGGAATTTCTTACCTGAAATAGTCGGAACTGTAAACCAGGGTTTGTAATAAAATCATTCAAATAAGTGTATAAATTGTGATGTATCATACTTACACAACACAAGAACATAAATTAATTATGATTCATTAGATAAATATATTTAAAAAACTAATACAAAAAATAAAATTGAAAGAATCAAGAGAGACGATTAACTGCGATATTATTACTATATTCCAAAAACGTTCGTCGCAAAAGAAATCGCATCGTGTTTGTCGCAACTATTATCATACAAAAGCAAAATAAATATAGACGGATCAACACATAATCTTTTCATTTTAATGACATGATCTTTATTTTTTCAAAAGATGTCGCAATGGTAATAAATGGGAATTACATTTATTTTAAAATACGATTTAAAAATTAGGTATTGTTAACGATTTTTAAAAATTGAAAAAAAAAATTATGTATAACTGGAATTATACATACTCTATTGTTCAGTACATTTTTAATTATATCGCGAAAAGTGTATTTTTAAAAAAACAACTAACAAAATATTAAACTTTTAATAACCTTTTAAACTACTAACAGTTTATTTTTAAATACTTAATACTTGAAAATCCTTTTAGGAAACCATTATACTTTTTCTTAATAAACAATATCTCGCGCGCGTTTCTCACAATTTGTGTCTTTACTTGTGTTTCTATAATACAGCACACATATTCAAAAAAAAAGTTAAAATCATTGACTCAAAGGTTTATTAACCTTGCAATTGAACGAGTCTTCATTAGAGTCTATGGAAGCATTTGAAATGTTCTGTTCCTTCGATGATTCATTTCTTGTCTCATTGTTTACCTAAAAAAATAATAAAATTTTTTGACAATTGCAAATAATTTAATTATGTACTACTTATTTGTGTACACTTCATTATATCTATATCTACACACTTATATAATTATTTATTTATTTATTTATTTATTTTACGGGAATACTCCCAGTATAAGTATATATAACATCAAATAGTCTCGGTATGATACATAGCAATGAAAAAAAAATAATGTCAATGCATAAAATCATTCGCATTCGCCATTCTAACTAATCAAATCAGAGAAAACGATAAAGCAAAACAAATCAAGAAAAACTCGCTGAAAATATAATAATGTAAAACCAAAACGCTATGAAATCAAACACAACATAAAAATCGCTACGAAATCATTCCTCCAATAACACTGATATTCGATCAACAAACTTAGCAAGTGAGTTATGTGAAAAATCTATATGGTCGCAGATAATATTACACATTTTACAAGTACGTTGCAAGAATTCATTTACAGCTAACTCAGTACGACGTCTCGATACTTGAAAAATGTAACGCGTTCGAGAAGTTCTACTTGGGATATGAAAATTTATACAAGAAAGAAGTGTAGGACAGTTAACAAGGCCATTAATAATCTTATATAATAAAATTAAATCTGCTATTTTTCTTCTATATTTCAAAGTCGGTACATTAAAAAACGATCTAATATCCGAATAATCATGACAATCATATCTGAGGGGGGTTTTATTAATAAAAGCAAGTTTGCGCAAAAATTTTGTTTGAACCGATTCAATTAATTTAACGTGACGGATGGTGTATGGTGACCAAATTTGAGACGCGTATTCTAACACCGGCCTAACTAAGCTATTATAAAGTTTTAAATAAGTGTTCGTTTTTTTTATAATTTGACTATTCCTATTAATAAAACCTAGAATGCGAAGAGCTTTGTTAGTAATATCCACAATTTGTAAATTAAAAGTGCCATCATTCGAATAAATAACACCCAGATCTCGAATATTGTTTAACGCAATAAGATGAGCACCTGACAATTTGTAATCATATATAATAGGTTGTTTCTTGTTTGTATAACGGACGATATTACACTTATTGACATTCAATACCATATGGTTTACAATACACCAAGATTCTAAAGATTCTAAATCGCATTGAAGATTATGAGCATCAATTACATTATCGATACAATTATAAATTTTAGCATCATCTGCATACAATAAAATTTTACTATGTTTAATCACGTCACGAAGATCGTTGATAAATAATATAAATAAAAGTGGCCCAAGATGGGATCCTTGAGGAACTCCAGAGGTGACTCTAATTTCGTGTGACAAACAACCGTCGATATTTACAATTTGTGTTCGATCGCAAAGATAAGAGCTCAGCCAAGATAAGCATGGATCAGATATGCCCAGTTGACTGAGTTTATGAATTAAAATAGAATGCGGGACTTTGTCAAAAGCTTTGGCAAAGTCCGTATAAATTACGTCGATTTGGCTTCGATTTTCAATTGCTGAGACAATATCGCGATTTACAATCAATAAATTTGTCACAGTTGATTTATTGGGAACAAAACCATGTTGTTCATCCACTATCATTCGATTTACAGCGTTCCACAATTTAGATGTTATAAGTTTTTCGAATAATTTTGGAATTGTGTTAAGTATTGAAATCGGCCGATAGTTTTCCACATTAGTCTTATTTCCCGATTTAAAAATAGGCACTACCCTACTACTTTTCCATGCATCCGGAAAAACTCCGCATGTCAGGGATTTGTTAAAAAGAATAAATAACGGAACTGTGAGGGCATATGCACAATTTTTTAAGAAAACATTTGGAATATTATCGGGGCCAGCACCGGTCTGGGTTTTAAGATGAGTCAGAACATAAAAAATTTCTTGAAAGGTTACATATAAGTAATTGACATTTAAATCGGATAAATAATTATGATTTGATATGGTTGAATCAGGAAGTACATGAACAACATCAGAGGTATAAACTGAGCTAAAAAAGGTGGCAAATAAATTACATGTTTTATTAAGATTAGAACTAATTTGATCTTTAAATTTAACGGGTTGGGGGATTATATTATTCGATCGCATATTATTAATAGTTTCAAAGAAATGTCTGGGGTTTGATGAAATTTCACGTTCTCTCTTATCGCAAAAATTTTTATATAAAACATTTCTCAATTCACTCGCAAGTTTGCGATAATGAGAGAAAGTGGCGTAATTATCAGATGTTCTATGTATTTTATAATTCTTATGAGCAATTTTCTTCATGACTATAATGCGCTTAATTTCGCTGTTAAACCATTTAGGGTAAGAATCAAAAATAAGACATTTCTTTGGAACATTTTGGTTAATACAATTATTCAAAATTTCATTAAAAATGGTGACGTCGTCGTTAATATCGTTATTCACAAAGATATCATTCCACTTGAAGTTATTCAGAAAATACAAACAATTCTAGGTAGTTAACATTAAAAAAGTCGAAGAATGCACGAGATTTAACATTGAGATCAACAAAATTTGCCCGAATTCTACAAATAAGAGGCGGATGGTAAGCATCAATATTCACAAGTGGTTCATCAACGGTATCTATTTGAATTAGGTCTATGGTGGAAAAGAATAAGTCAAGTAAAGAATTATGATTGTTATAAATATAATTGTGTTGAAAAAGATTAAGAAAATTAATTGCATAAGCTAATGTTGATGAAACATCGATTACAACAGGCGGAGTTGATTGTTTAAAGACCGGAAGAGCGCTCAACTTAGAGTTCGTCCAATCGATCATTGGCAGATTAAAATCGCCAGCGAAACAAAGCTGTGCTTTCGGATGTTCATTCGCAATATGTATAAATGATGAACTAAGTTTCTCATAAATTGTTTTTGAACTGGCGGGGGGTATATAAGTACAACCAAAAACCAATTCCGTGTGAGCACAAGTAACTCTCACAAAGATTTGCTCTATAGACGGATCCGGACTAGCGATATACTCAGAGTTAATAGTCGACCGAACAGCAATCAATACGCCGCCGCCTCTTGACGATACGCTATTAAGCAAATTTCTGTCACATCGATAAATTCGGTAATTTCCAAAAATCAGTTCCGACGATAATATATCAGGATAAAGCCATGTTTCGCTAAAAATTATGACGTCGTGCTCGCAGATAGAAATATTTTGGCGCAATGTATGTAGTTTCGTTCTCAAACCTCTAACATTCTGATAATATACTGACAACATATACGCATCGTTTACACAGTATTCCCGCGCTCGGCGTTTTTTTTAACGATCATAGGTTGGTGATTAACGTATCTAATTGTCAAGTCCACCTCGCCATCAGCAATGCGCTTTTGAAGTACTCCACGAAGTTCACGTTCATATGCGCGTTCATTTGGCGTGCGATCGCCCTTTATAATCAAATGTCTATCAGAGAAAGCTTTTTTATTCTTATACATCATTATAACATCATTTTCGGATGAAAAAATCACTTTAAGCGGACGCGTAACGTCGACGCGCTTTGCGCCCAAACGAAAGGCATTTCTCACAGAAACTTCAAGTTTCAGTTCAGATAGAAGTTTAATTAAATTAGTAAGGTCATCGTCTTTTTCATTCACACATTCGATCAACCCAAAAATCAAAACATTACGTGCGCGCTGACAGCGGTCGCGTATTTCATTACAGGTTTCCGAGATCTGACGAAGGGGGGAATTGTGAATAATGGGATACGATTCAATAGTCGTAATTCTCTTATCCAATACATAGACATCATTACGAACTTCCGAAACTTCTTCGCGGATGGATTTAATATCGGTTTCAAGTTTACTGACCGCATTATCAATTTTCTGCTGAAAACTTTTATCGATTTTAATAAACAAATCAGCAAGAGCCATTTGCAATCCTTCATTTGTCATCAACTTGTGAGGAATCTTTCCTCTTATTACTCATGTTGGTTTAATCAAAATTATATAAATTGATAAGGAAAAGATACAAAAACAAACAAAAACAAAAATCAGAAAATACCAAGCTCATCCGATGACAGGATTACACTCGTCCGCAATAATAGTAGCAGCTGACGGCGTGAAAGTAGATAAAGTTATAATTCCGGTGTTCCAAAAGTATCAACGAGCCAACAGATGCGCAAGTGTATCGTGTGAGCGTAATCAATTCCCACGTTCCCTGTGTCCCAATGGAGAGGTAAGCCAGCAGTAAGAAACGCTCCCCGCCACTGCGTCCACGGTATCTCAAGAAAAGTGAAACACGAAATCGGCAATCACGTGGTTTACAAGCCCGAGTGTTCCTCATTCAATGAAAGATAGGCCAAATAGAAGAAGACAGTGTGATGGTCATCGATATGTCCTCCTTGTTTAATCAATTACAGGCAATATAATACAGCCCTTTAAAAAGTACTCAAAAAAAAGCTTATAAATAAATAAATTTGGCAATAAATTTATTAATAAACCATTGAGACTTAAGGGCATATTAAAAAGCTGTCGCTGAAAATCTCACCAATACGTATGAGTGCAAATTGCAAAGAGGTTATGCCCACATGTACATTCAAAGATATTGCCAATAATTCATCAATAATGGTGTTTAAATGGTTCACTTCAACAATCTCAGATCCCAAGCAATAGTGGAACCACAATACATGCATGAATATAATAAAAAAAATCACTTCACACAAAAATCAAACAAAAGAGACAGGCAAAGCGAAGCGACATTTATAACGTACATACCTCAACGCGTGAATGCGTGAAATTATATAATTTATTTATATTTATTTAAATTATTATTTCGTTTCAAAGAAAGCATATAGTATCATTTAATCAATATAGTTTCATATTCTTTTAAATGTGATGAAACACAACACATTTGTGATTAAACTGACGTGTGATGAAACTGACGACATGTGATGAAAAAATGTGTAATAAAGAATATGTGATAAAGATTTCCGTCACCAATGTTGTAAAGTAAAGATAGATCATAGAGGGAAATAAATTTAGGAATTTACTACACTGAAACAAAAAGAAATGAAAAATTACTTGAAATTTTGACACTTTTAACGTGAGTTTGTAATAAAATGTACCAAATTTCATCACATTGAATGTAAAATATAAAGATTTTGTATTTTAAAGGAAAGAATAGAAAATCGATAACCAAATATGTGATCAGATAAAAAACAAATTTATTAATAAATTGAAATAACTAATTGAACATAAATTAAACAAATTATATAAACAAATATATTCCTTCAGAATTAAAAACGAGACCCAACGAGAATGAGAGATCCGTACAAGGAAAATTTAAATATCAAAAGCAATTAAACGAATGTTTGTCAATATAAATGCAAACTTATCCGAATCGCTGAGTCACTAGTGACCAAAATGGAGACCGTGTCGCTTCCAAACCGACGTCCTAGGAGATGTGGTATGTCTTCCACGGCGATGCCAATGAAATGAGGGTTGGTGTTTGAGCCTTTCTTCCTCCGCTACCACAAAGGATCGACTCCGGAGATTCGTGGCGGAGTCGATCTATGATGACACTCGGTGGCACGGCGAGTTGACTTCCCCACGTGTTTGTGATGGGCACCGTTGGCGCAAGTTGGATGCTTGGACGTGCTGGATATTGGGATTCCAGCACGGTTTTCCCGCAGCCTCACTGATCTCTCCAATTGGATTGTCGGACGACGGCCTCGCGCGCTCCGTTGTTCAGCGATTTGACTTTTATGGTCCGTTGAATTTGGTGTGCCCATATATCCGTGACCAGTAATTGGTAATGGTCCGGATTGAATTGAACCCGAAGACAGGGTAAACTCGTAGACTGTGACTGTCTCCGGGTACCGATCGACCAAAGCGAATAATGCAGAGTGTCCGTTTTTCTCCATTGTCCAATTTAACGAACTTCGACACGGGTCAAACTTTACGAGAAAAGGGGAAGGGGGACACGCATTTCTCCTTCCCGTTAGGTCTCATACTTATTTTGCATATCGTGCAAATTGCGACGATGTGTTTATAAATACAACACAGTTAATAACAATTGCATCAAAATTAAGTTTGATATATTTCATATAATCTTTTATGTGAATTTAGAACATGAATTTT
>JABFPJ010003733.1:0-15355 GCA_022817425.1 Gryon sp. ZL-2020
ACAGACAAACAGACAAACAGACAAACAGACAAACAGACAATCAGACAAACAGACAAACAGACAGACATAGATTGAAATTTATATATTAGTAGGATTATATATCATAATTATCATTTAAGAAGCAATAAAATGCAACATTTACAAATTGCTACCGTTTAAAATATCGAAAAGGTCGATTTATTAACTAAAGTAAAAAAAAAAAAAATAATTTTTACGAGGAAGAAGAGATTCTACTATATGAACCTGTCATAATAGAAGTGAAAGATTAACATTTTTGAAACGAAATTTAATATATTATTTGTAATATAATTTATTAATGACTCTATGAGTTCTTAAATAAAAATAATATTATTTAAAGATACTCTATTGGTATTTTTAATTAACAAATACTTTTCGTGAAAATCTAGTAACTTTGCAATACAATTCTTAAACTTTGTTGGTATAAAGAATCACCGGTATCAAAAATTTCTAAAAGTTTCAAATAAAAAAAAATCAACAACATTGTACCTTTAAAGTCTAGAAATCACGTCAATCTTTTACATTAACGTCCAATCGGAACGTCGATCCAGCACCGCAATTTCTTTAGCAGTATCTAACGGATCAGGAAAGAAATAGTTCTCTTTTCGCAGCTAGTTTGAATTCTCGAGCTCGTCCGATACTGTTTCCCGTCGATCTTGAAAAGTGCATCGTTTCAACTCCGCAAAAATATGTGGATCGATTTCGATTTTAGACGGGAAGCGGTCACGTACATTTGCTGGCAAGATGCCGAAATTATGAAATCAGCAGTACGTGCAATGATGCTTTCTGCTTGAGAATAAGAGCTTCAGTGTGAGAGAGGATAGAAGGAGATAAAGAAGAAAGGTTTTGGAGGATGAAAAAGGTGGCGAAATGCGAGATTCGTGAAATGGAGATACAACGTTTGCTTAGATGATGTGTTGCTTGGTGTCCCCAAGGCGCCGTGCATTCTCGTTTGCAACCAACTACGCGACTTTATTAATGTGATACATAGTGCAACGACATTCGCACTCCACAAAAATACTCTAACGTACTGGATTCATTTACTGGATGCAACTTGCCGGCTAACTAGTTTTACACACTGCGATATTCTAATTAGGCTTATTTCTCTTCCTATTTTAAGACGGAAAATTGGATAATGTACATTTTTTAAAAAACTACAAATTTCTTTTGCATGTTTTTCTTTTAATTAACCTTTTAAGCACTTTTAGTTATGACATTTCAGTAACAAATGTTAATTTGTCTTAAACTTTAAATACTATAGTTTAATATTATTTAATAGATTATATAATGACTAGATTGGAAATCATAACTAAAATTATGGTAACGAGTTGAACTTATATTTAATTAGTTGCATCATTGTCCCTCACGCAACAAAATATATTTTAAAATATACAGACAAATATATGTAAAATAGATAAGTCCAAAATATATTTTGGGGTAAAAGTTGGATATTTTCAAATATATTAATATATATTTGTTCAAAAATGTATGCGTAAATGTGTGTGAAAATATATGCAAGAATATATTTGGGTTTATAAAAAAATATTAATAATACATTTTTGCATATATATTTAAGCAGCAAATACCTGAGTAAAAAAAAGAAATGAAAATTCGATGAAATTTTAATTTATCTTAAATAGATGAAATGTTCACTTTTAAAATGAGATGAGATTACATCGAAATTTCATTTAACTTGCATTATATCAATTAATATTATTTTATCTTAGAAAAGTATAAAATTGGTGAGATTTTATAAAAATATGAAATTTTTACAGCACAGAAATAAGAAAATAATATTTAATGAGATTTATTGTTATACTTACCGTTTATAAAGTGAAAGATAGTTACGTGTCCATGATTATTTCATTCAACATTAATAAAATGTACATTCAAATCATATGATTTTTTCATACAAATTCTGTATGATTTAAATGAAAATTTCATTTAATTAAGGAACATCGCACTTTTTATGTAGTTTTAATGAAATTTTCATTCAAATCATATGATTTTTTCATACAAATTCCGTATGATTTACATGAAAATTTCATGTAAACAAGTAACATCGCAATTGTTATGTAGTTTTAATGAAATTTTCATTCAAATCATATGATCTTTTCATACAAATTCTGTATGATTTACATAATTTTATATGAATTACATGAAAATGATTACATAATTACATAATTTCATAATAATAATTTATTAAATTACTTAACTCGCAATTTTTATGAAATGATTGGAAAATTCTTGTTTCTTGATAAACTTTAATTTATTATCTTTAAAATATAAATGTAATTCTTGTCTTATCAAATCCAAATGTATGTGTTTTTTGAATAAATTTTCTGAGAAAATAATTCTAAATACACAGAATCCATCGCTCTAAAATTCATCCATCTTATAGAACCATCTCAAGGATATCTCTGAAGGTGGTACGCAGATTGAAATTACCTACAATCATGAAAATGGTAAGTGAGTATGCATGCAACTGGACAATATATTATTATAGAAACACTATATCTGCCATTAATATTGATAATTGTAACATTAACATTGTTTCTAAAAATCTCATTCTAATTTATAAAAGCTTTGCAAATAATTTTGATGACTTCCCAAAGAGAAATTAACAATCGGCCCACGATTGGGACAAAAGACTGACGATCATCGGCCGACCATTGATTTTCAATGTTGGCACAGCTTTGAAATGAAACACCAATGTTCATTGGCCCATTGTTGGTGTCCAACCGTCGTTAACGATAATGGTCCAAGCATGGCCCAATGGTTCTGACCAATGACCTTATTTAAATGAATTTTATTTGAAAAAATATTTTTTTAGTTTATATATTTTGATTGTTTATTTCAGTTATGTTATTTCTAACATCAATTTTATGTTTTAATTATGTTTCCAAAGTTGTTTAGTTATTTAAAAAATCCTCTGGACCTCACTGGACTATGTTGTCTTCGAAAATATAAAGCACGAAATATCCTTTTAAGCTGTTGCTTGGCTTACGAGCTTGAACCAATGTTGGGCCAATGGTTAAAAATAAATTACTTTAATCGGTAATTACAAATGATTCTTTAATATTTATTATTTTTATTATTTTATATGTCTTAGCAATTATGAAAACGTTTATTAAATACATTTTTATAAAATAAATGTTGTTACATTAAGATTTTGTATAGCTCTGAATCAGGGATATGCCATTGACGAGCCAACTGTTCATAGACATTATTTGTCATTAACTTCAATTATTTTGTCCATTATAAATATTATCATAAAAATGATAGAATTAGAATTGTATTACAGGCCGGGTATGTTTTTTTGTTAAGAAATAAAACATTATTATTATTATTATACAAATATATAGTATAAGTATAATTTAATTGACTGAATGGTCTCGCCAACTTTTGTTGGTTAGTAATTAAATTAAATCATGTTGATAATTGATCAATGTTGATAATTATTTTGCCCAATAAATAAAAACTAATATTGTTTATTTTAAGAAAACACTGAAACATATCCAGCCTGCCATACAATAATTTTATAATAATATTTATGGTGTATATAAAATATTTGAATTGAATTATAAATAATCTGTGTGTGCGAGAGTGCACTGAATGCTGGTAATAAAATTTAGCATTTCGAGTTATAATATTATTCAAATTAAAGGGATAACTCATCCCAATTTATAGTTATTTAAAATAAATATTGGAAAAGACGCTTTTCTTGATCACTTTAATTTTAGTCAAATAAAATATAGAATACATTTAATTTAACTTAATATAATTGAATTTATTTTTAATGTAATCTAATTGTCAATTTTATTTTCTACTAAACCAAAATAACAATCAAAATAAAATTGTTATTTTATAGGAGACTCTCCTGAATAGACGCTTTTTCTAAATGATGAAGATGTTTTTATTAATTGAATAGAATTAATGATTAGAAGGAAAGAAAATTAAACTCGACACATATATAAAGTCAAAAGAAAACAATAGATTTAATAACTTCTCATAAATAGATTACTTCTCATAAATAGATTAGAATAACTTCTCAAACAATAGATTTAATAACACGCCTGAGAAATCAGAGCGTTTAAATTTGACAGTTACTATTGACATTCTATAGAATCATAAAATTATCAATCAAAGTTCTTATAGAGTCAGTGTAATAAAATAAAAAAAGAGAGAGGAAGGATTCCATTCACGGGTTGTACAACCCCGCGAAATGGAACAAGAGAAAGGATTGATTAGGATGGAAATAGAAAAATCTCGCGACACCGAGAGTTATTTTACATTTTGGGCAGGGAAACTGGGCGATACCACCTTACGCGATCATGCATCGATTCGAACTGTCGATTGCTCGTATCTGCAATCAAGTCGACTCGTCGCAATGCGCGAAAGATCTGCGCGTGTCGATAGTCAAATTTCGGATGGGGGAGGGCGCTATTTGTACGAATACCTCTCCTCCACATCCCCTTTATTCAGGCAGGCGCGTCAAAATGAATACAATGAACCTAATTTCAGATGTACGAAAATATAAATTAAATTACAACTTTTAAAGACATTACAGTCGCCAACACTGTGATTAATATTTAATATTTAATTAATACAAATTTTCATTAAGATAATTGATAAAAAATACATAAATACAGTGTAATAAAAATAATAAATATTCAATAACCATTTGTAATTAACAATTAAAATGATTTATTTTTAACCATCGGCACAACAATGATTCAAATCCGTAAGCCAAGTAACAACTTAAAAGGACGTACCGAGGTTGTTCATTATTTATTGAAAAGTAATGTTCAGAATAACATAACTGCAGTTATGTTCTTCCATGGAAGAACAGACAAAATTTGGTATAAACAAATATTTCTTAAAATTATATTTTATTTAAAAATAACCTTTAGTAACAATCATTGGGCAACGCTTGGGCCATTATCGTCAATAATGATTGGGTATACCAACGATTGTACATTGGCAAAATTGTACATTGGCTCATCGTTGCTATCCAACGATGGACCAATGGACATCTCATGCAAGCACCAATAGTAAACCAACAGTTGGGCCATCATTGGAACTAACTCAATATAGATGATTAACTATCAACGTATTACCAATCATGGGCCGATTGTTAAGATTGGCAAATTATTGGATTTGCTATGTGGGTTGTTTTTAATAAATAAATTATACATATCTTACCGTTTCCACGCCAATTTGCAGCACAATTGCTGATTATGCAGTAGGTAAATTGGCGCGTTTTTTATTGGTATCCCCACTTAAATTGAATATGTCTGCATTTAAATCAACTTTCAATAAATGACATTAAATTTTATTAATTATATATTACTAATTATAATATTAAAGCATATTCTATTGAAGCAGGCCTAGTTCACACCGCAAATGAATCAATAATATAAAAACATTTAAGACATTGATCTCTTACCAGAAAAAACAGTGTTTTTTCAACGTTAAACACCGTATTTGGTATAGTTTGTAATCCCCAAACTCGATGTACATCAAGCACGAATAGACATCGACATTCAGTGTGCATCAGAATTTTATCTTTGAAAATATAGTATAAATAGTCTGAAAATAACTTTGAAAATTAAAATACATACTTATATATATTAGCAATATATATTATCTATATATATTGACAATATTTTAATGATATATATTTCTGATGAAATAGTATATGATTAATATATGGACAGCATATTGTCCTTAATGTAAAAATGTACTTTAATTATAAGGTAATAATATTCTTGTAAATTAGACCTAAGCGTTATTTGAATTTGTTATATTAAAAATTTGAAAATAGCTTTTATATCGATAGTATCGGTAGACTCAGTGATATTTTATCATCTGTATGTAGTTTGTTGGTAGCCTTGGCGTCGTATTTGATGTTTAATTTCTATTATTCGAATAGATGTATCACACTATTCATGTTAACCAGTGCATCGCTGGAATATGGCTGAATCGGCAGTGTTCTACGAAATGTTTAGTTTATAACGAAACATGTATATAAAATGATTTGTATAAATCCTGAAAAAATTGGAAAATTATTTAATGTATATACATATTGTAACAACTTCATATTAATTCAGAATAACAGTATAATATTTAACAGTAAGAAATAGTAGAAAGTATTTGTTTATCAATAAAAATGGAACTTAAGCGGTATAATTACGATTTCGGTCAAGACTTCATTATATAGTTCAGAATCATAAATTCATAAATGCTTAGTACTTAATTATTAACGATTTACAAACTGACTTGCAATAAGTGAGTAAAATGGACCGAAAAATGAAAAAGAATAAAGTTTAAGAAATTTAATAAAATTTACACAGTTGCCCTAAAATTAAATTAACTTTCATATGCTTTGCATAAACTATTTCACGTCATAGTTACTCAAACCATGCATGTTTGAATTTGTCTTTAACTAAGTTTTTCTTATTAATTTATAAATTATTAACTAGTTATATGTACTAGTTTCCAAGTTGGCCTAAGTATATTGGTAACAACAATTAGAAACTGGTTACAGTAGCCAGAAATCTTTTGTTAAAGACAATTTTAACCAAGTTTACTGGTAGTTTAAAGTTACAATTTGGTTCAGTGTGAAAACGTAATTATATTGCCTAAATTAAGTTGATATATATATATACAGTTCACTCAACACTGATGATTTTGGTTGAACTAACATAATTAGTATTAGTGTCTTTAATTTTGACGTAGAAACAAATAAAAAAATCATCATGAACACTTAATATCAACATCTGATCAGTTTCCTCGCACTAAAATAATGATTTCAGTGGCATCCTATCTGCAGAGTGCATAAATAAATTGGAATGCCTGAATTATTTTACAGTGAAATAGTAATTGCTTCAGTTGGCTAAATTCAGACATGTGCCTTCATATTCACCCAGGCAGAAATTGCCAATATTTAGACCACTTTACAGTCGTAACAGTATCTTACCAACATTAACAAACGACATTGTCCATCAACTTTGCACCAACATATGATCCACTTTGAGCCAACATTGAATCAACGTTAGTCAGCCCACATTGATTGCCATCGTTGTTACAATAAAGAACGTATGTCGGTAGATGATATCGGCAGCCTATGTTTGACCAACATTTTACTGACTTTAGTAAAACCAATAAATTATTAGCAGTTTTCAAAACCCCCACATAGTACACGGATTGTGATATCAAATTAAGCTTACGTTGCTGATTTGGCTATGAAATTTTATTGCAAAAAGTCGTTGCTGGTCTATTCTCTCGTAGATATTCGAACTTGAAACTTTCAAAACCACTAAACATTGAGACTGCAGACGCAATTTGCAAATGTGCATGATTGGTTCCGTGAACGAGATTTCTTAACTGGCCATTCGAGTCTTCGAACTTGAAACACGATGTTAAATACAGAGGACCGAAGTTCCTAACGTTGTCTGTAAGGTGTAACAACTGATGCACATTTTGCAACATACTTCTCACACCATATAAGTTTTGAAATTGTGTAACATACATTTTCAGTAAGTCTTCTGCCTGTTGCACATCTGTCGCAGAAATACTACTCTGATTCAGAAGATAAATGGCCGTAACAAGTAACGTATGATGTTCGAAGTAGCGTGGATTCATCAAATCAGTCAGTATTGGAATTGAATAACTTAACAGCCAGAGTTTATATTCTACGCCTTTCCAGTAGCAGTAATCTGAAAGGTCACGCTGGAATCACTTTACAAAAGATGGCTGAGATATTCTCATTCGTTGATTCACAATGTCGATTTGATTTGATAATGACCACGGTTGTTGTCGATGTTTTGAATCAAGTAACAGTTGAATGATATGTTTAGTAACGCCAAGGTATACGCTGTGGAGGTCATCAACAACTGTAGTTTTTATAAAGGACCTTTAATGCCGATTTGAGTCTTGCCAGATCTATTTGCGATAGCGGCATGCTGTTTTGTTTCCTCCGTGGTTCGCAATTCCAAGTTTGCAACATTAGGATAAACTCGTGTTCTACCTATACGCTCCCCTGTTACTTTGCATTTTGGACAACCGCACTTGCCGTTATATTTTTTCATATTGCAAAAAAGTGCTTCTGCTGGCAAATTACACGTTTCGCAAATGAAGATTCCTTTTCCGTTGCCTGAAAAGTGTGGAGTTCTTATGTCAATGCCTTCGTGTAATAAATGTTGCATGTCATTTCTAAAGGAATTCATAAATAAATTCGACACGGGTTTTTTCTCGCCAAACCACAAGCCTGCTAGAATCATATTTTCTTTTTTTTTTACGCTCTTGAAATGGCAACTCGTTGATCAAGAGATAAAATGGTCAGATATTATATTTTGCTGAGTTAAAGATTTTGACACCATCCGTATTCCACATAAATGAAATTTTCGCCGTATTTGATAATATTTGTCTATCTTGAGAAAGCTCTTTATATACATCACCGTCGTAAATATATTCTAAATTATCAACTTTCGCTTTTTGCATTGTGTGTCCATGTTGCAAATGAGCAATAGTTGATGGCATTTGTATAGTCTTTCAATTTGCGGAGTTATAGGCATTTAAAAAAAAAGCACTGTTGTATTATCGCATCTGTCACAGTGTGAATTCGAATCGATTAGTACTCTTGTGCAGCCTGAACAGTAATATACACGCTCGATTGAACATTTAAACTTAGTAATAATTTTCATGAATTTATATAATTTTCGCTTACATAGATTAGGGAAGGGTCAATGGATATATATAAGATCCAGAAGATCTTTTAAACAAGCGTCGGATAATTTATGACGAGTGGCAAAATTAGAAATTGATATCACACTTTCTGCTAAAATGATAGCGGACTCATCATACACAAATTCATTGAAATCTTCATTACTGGAATTACTCGAATCAAAATCATCAGTAGTTTCACTATCTGAATCTGTCGAATCTCTAAAACTACGTTTTTCAGAAGAATCAGCACTAGTTTTATCACTACTTCTTTTTCCAGAAGAAATGCCATTTGACCATTCTCTTGCCTATTCTCTTCAACGTCGCTACACTCATTTGTATCTATATTATTTTAATAAAATAACCCATGATTATTTAATTAAAAAATACCCAGTTAATAATAAAGATATTGCACATTAAATATATAATTATGCACACTGATATTTTATTCATATATTATAATTAGATACTTTTAAGATTAAGCATTGATCAGTGACAAAATATTTTAACTATTGTAATAAATTATCATTTTGTCTTATTTTAAGTTATTATATCACGAGTTGAAGTTGAATACAATGAAACTAATGATAATTTATTCCAAAAATGTAGAAAGCGAGACAATAGCAATCAATAAGAAAATATTGTATACAATATATAATAAAACGTACTCAGTGCAATCATAAAATTATTTATTTTAGTATTGTCAACTTTTCGGAAGTTGAGCAATATTCCAAAAAATCTTTTTAAAAAATCTAAAAATAAAATACAGATATATTATTTTAGTTTCGGAATTCGAAACTACACCGATTTTGGTGCTTAACACTGAAATTTCTTGGTGTTTTTTTGGTACGCAATCAAGGATTTAAATGTCTTTATATTCTTAAGTCATTCGCAGTGTGGACTAGGCCTACTTAAATAGAATATGCTTTAATATTATAATTAGTAAAATATTATTAATAAAATTTAATGTCACTTTTTGAAAGTTGATTTAAATGGACACATATTCAATTTAAGTGGGGATACCACTAAAGAACGCGCCACTTTACCTACTGCATAATCAGCAATTGTGCTGCAGAGTGGCGTGGAAACGGTAAAATATGTATAATTTATTTATTAAAAACAAGTCATTAAAATTATTTGCAAAGGTTTTATAAATTAGAATGAGATTTTTAGAAACAATGTTAATGTTACAATTATCAATGTTAATGGTAGATATAGTGTTCTATAATAATATATTGTCCAGTTGCATGCATCTTCACTTACCATTTAATAAAAATTGCGTGTTATATAATTTAATAAATTATGATTATGAAATTTTCATGTCAATCATACTGAATTTGTATGAAAAGTACAAAGTACTTTTATCATATACATGATAAAAGTGAAGCAGCTCAAAAAAAATTCACGTAATGTATATACTAGCAGGATCTTGTTTATTATATTTTGTGTATATATAATGAAATTTTAAATGAAGTTTTGAAAAAACAATATCTGAAAAGAGACACGGTGCTGGTCGCACAAAAACGATAGTTTTTTTGTACTTGGCCAGAGACACTACCGTGTCTCTTGATTTCATTTTTTAAATATATAATTATAATGTTAATTATAAGTTTTATCAAATGTAATATCGTTTGTTCAAATAAATTATACAACTCGTTCGTTACTTAAAAAGTTTTCTTTTTATAGTAAAATTTAAAAATCAACATAATCATGTAACTTATTCTTAACATTATCAAATAAATTCGTTACAGTAATACAAACATTAAATTCATTATCTTTATTATTGTAATTTTATTGTAACAAATGGTTAATATCAAGATGTAATTTTATCTTTTCTCTATATAAATAAAATTACTCACCTTAACTGCATAAAATCAACATGAAAATCAATGTTGCTTACCTGTAACAAAGAAAAACGACATTATTATTATAATTTTAAATTTTAAAAAATGTATATTTTGAAATGATAAAGTTGTGCGTAATAACGGAGAACTCACAAAGAAAACAACCTTTACTCTAAGACGAAATGTCTGTTACGACCCTTTAGTCGTCGACGAGACGGAACAATGTTGATAGGTCGTACAAATATTTTCGTTCTTCGTCAAGCAGGGGTTAGGCATCAGGGAAATGCGACGTTTCGAACGAGGTTAAAGGGAGACAGCGTCATAACTGCAAGGGTTGAGCCGAGCAGACGAGTGTATTTCGGTCTCAAGTCCGATGCCGGAAGGTCTGTGCTTATTAAACCGACGAAGTCTTATCTTTCCAAAAGATTCACATTTCACGCGTTGCATGTTTACTGCAAACTACAGATGACGTAAAAAACCGGAAAAGATGACCGAGCGTAAGATTTGCCAAGAAGTTTTTCTTTTTTTCATTTTGTTTTCATTTGAAAAAACGCCTGCGGAATTCTATCTCAAAGTAACAAATGTTTAAAACTGCCAGCTGCTGGTCATATTTGACTTTCGTAACGTCTTTCAAATGAATTTTAGTGGATATAATGATAGATAGAATTGTGTGAATTGTGTTATTTAAATTTTAAATAAAACAAAAATATTTTTCTGTATACGTTCGGCAAAATTTTATATGATTTAAAGAAAATTACATGAAAATTATTATACTGAGAAATTCGATATAACGGTGATTTTTTTTTGTTATGTTTATAACATTTGAGAGAATGCATAACACGACATAAAAAACGTAAGTAACTTTTTGTATGTCGTACACATAGGAAAATTTTTTGGAATAATTACTATAGTTTACAGCAACGAGGACACAGCAAGCATGTTTTCAGTTTTATTCTTACAACTATAGAAAAAATGTAACGTATTTTCTATTACTTACTTTAAAAACCACGAAAGTATCCGTTAGTTCATTGAAGTAATTTTCCAATAGTTGCAGGAATACATTTAAAAACATGCTTGATGTGTCCTCGTTGCTGTAAACTATAGTAATTATTCCAAAAAATGTCCCTGTGTGTATAGTAAAAATTTCCAGACTAGTAAATTCTACGGTACTCTAACATAAGATAAATCACTTGCACATCAGCAAAATAGAACGGATGAGTCTATATGTAGATACGTCAATTTTTTAGTTGGAGTATGAACAGTCATATTAGTTGATACTTCAAACTAAGAAATATTATCGACAGACAATACAAATATGAATTACTATTATTAATAAATTAAGAATAAAATTGTGTTAGAAAATCACTTTCAATGACGCCAAAAAAATTAGAATTATCATACGCTGTTAGAAATTTGTAACGGTTGCATTTTATTCTCGGTTTATCAGAAAATAGAGTAAAGTTTCAGATTCTTTAAACATTTGTCCCCGAACTGTAGTCAAAATAAGACTGAATGAATACAATAATTATTTATTCATTTATTGATAAAAGTTAAATTATTAAAAAAAACTATTGTGAAAGTAAAGTACTTTAATTATATTTCACCATAAATGTAAAAATATATATACATTGAATACCCGTAGCTAATATTTCTCTAAAATATTTTACTCAATTCAAACACTTCAAAAAACGTTACAGTTATGGAAGTTGATTTATTTTATTTAAATAAAACATAAAAAATTGATAGAAAATAGTGAACGTAAATAAGAGATAGTTTTTTACTTAATGTGTGAATGTAGAATGCCATAGAATGACATGCACATGAGCTAGTATATATCCATACTTCTCTGTATAGATCAATTTTTCTTCAACCGTGATATTTTTTTACAGAAATGTAACATTTCAATAGGTATTTTACTTTATATATTTTTTATAGTGTGTATAAAAATAAAAAATAATGAATAACAAGTATTTCATTAATTTCAAATAAAACAACTTGTAAATTATGAAGTTATAACAATACTACTGTAATACAAATAAGAACGTCCAATCTAGTAACTTTTTATAATTTAATGAAACATTTCAATAATTATCGTCGCATTATATTTGTTTGCAAAATGTTTATTGTTGATTTACATTTAAAGTAATAAATATGACACATTTCGTTACATTACATAATGAATATTTTTAAAGTTAACAAGTAATATGAAGTTTATTGAAACATATGTTATTTGTAATTATTGCAACTATTCAAAACAGCATATAATACTAATATGTTGCAATCACTTTTCTCTATGATTGAAGTATAAATTTAACATTTGTACGCATGTTGTACTTTTCTTTCAAATAAATACTAAATTATTTGCAAGTTTTATTCCATCACGAAAATTTTTATTAGGATCGAATCGTTTTGCGATTCACGCATGAACAATGCACGAGGATGATGAATTACGTCATATGCACGTCCCGTAAAGTGTTAAATGATAACGGAGCTTTTCTCGCATGAATCTGACGGAAGGTTGGTCACGTATTTGTTTTCCGTATTGCAATAGCCTTCTCGTTTTATTTTTGCGTTCGTTTTGCCATTCGCTATCCGGCAGAGAATGAATGGCACTTCGGGGTAAATTAAAATTTGGTCGCGCTTCGTTGTGGCCTGAGCCATGTGCCACAATTATCGCGAACGCGAGCATCCTCCTGTCTTTCATTAGCATACATCGAAACGATTTTCAGTGTCACTGAGTTCGTGAATAAATGAAAAATTCTTTCGATTCTAATTTTTGCGTTGAAATTCAACGAACCAAATATTTCAAGCGTTGCAGTGCTTACAGCTCGGTATTTCGTTGAATTGAACTTGAGACACATTTTTTGTTCCCTTTTTTTTCTTCTTTAAAAGCACACAGGGTCAAAGAAACGCGGAAGCCAAATAAGCGAGACCACCGAGGTTGAAATGAATGATGCAAGTAATAAAAGAATAAGGAATCAGGAAGACCTGAGACATCTAAGCTTCTTTGCGACTTTGTTACACATACTCTATCTTGTCTTCAACAGTTACATGTGTTTCTTTGTTCATTATTTCGCAAAATTTAACACTTGAATGTTTAAATATTCAATGCTATCTGAAAAGAATATTTTCCCTTTTATTTGTGTTTTATAACACGTTAATTAATAAAATATGTAAACTTTTGTAAACATTTTGAATTGTAAAAATTGAAATTAAACAGAAAAGATAGTATAAACATTTAGCAATAATTCGAATCTTGCAAAATATGTACACACAAAATCCTGTTAATACATAAGTTTCAATCTGTGTTTGTTTGTTTGTCTGTTACCTCATCAGGCAAAAACTACAGGGCCAAATGAGCTCAATTTTGTCGGTATGTTTTGTCAACAATGCTGAGTGTTATGGTATATATATTTTGAGCTTATTCTAAAAATTTTAAACACAAATTTTTCCCTTATGACCGCCTTCTTTTCACTCATGACACCCCCTCCCCATGAATATAAAGCAGGAAAAAATAATTATTTGAACATGAAATTTTTATTACAAAATTAAAAAAATTAATTAAACAAAAATAATCATAATTATAACACAAATAATTATAAAATAATAATTTTATTATAGTGTGCTATAATTATGATTATTTTTGTCTAATTAATTTCTTACTTTTGTTTTCACGATTTTTTGTTCATACATTTTTATATTGTCCATTTTTGGGTTTTATTAATATTTACAAATTCCATTTTGGAAATTTATTAATTTTTTAAAAGTAACAGAACTTAATTAGCAGATTTCTTAAATGCTTCTAAATTATTATTATTATTATATTATTACTGAATGTCATTCATATAGCAATTTATATAATTAAAAAGTTATATGTTTAAAACATTCTTATTAAAGTTATTTATTGAGTATGACTACGGCATTTCATCTTTTCAATCCAATGCAATAATAAACATTAAATATTTTAAAACAAAATAAATCAATATTTACAATTTGTAATTACGTACTCTCAATCCAGTATAATAAGATGCATTTATTGAAATTAAGTAAATGCAAATAAATAAATATCACATCATTGATATTATAATTAAAAAAATGTTTAATGTAATGAAGATACTTGAATGAAAAATCATAAGCATGAAAATCAAATAAAAAGAGATAAAATCAATAAATTAAATTATTCATAATATCATTTTGATTGAGTGTAATTACATTAACCCTTTAATGCCTGACATTTTTTTAATGACATGATGTTTCATTAAACAAATCGTTAATAATTGATATAATTCTGAAAAAATTCGCATTAATAATTTATGATTTTTAATCTGTAAACATTAAAGAAAACATAAATGCAAACGAAATTTAAAAAAAATTCAAAATTAATTCATAATTTTAATTAAAAGTTATTGTATCATTTGTATCATGTATCATATATGATACACTAGACGTTAAAGGGTTAACAAGCTAGAATAATAGATGAGTAAATTTCAATTGAATTTGAGAAAACTTTTCTCTTATGCGTACTCAAAAACTATTATTTTAATGTCAATTAAAATAAATATTGGCAAATGATTTTTTTATTTTCGAAAATGTAAGGTTATACATTGAGAACTTTTTGGGCCAGCGGTTCTCTTTTTCTGAGGCGAACTAATGTTCTCTAATTGCGGCGAACGAGTCACCCAGTTTGGGCGACTGAATCGCCCAAATTGGGTGACTCGTTCGCCCAAATAAACAGTTGACTTTTGTTTGGGCGAACGAGTCACCCA
>JABFPJ010003734.1:0-15355 GCA_022817425.1 Gryon sp. ZL-2020
TCAGGGGTTCTGAGTGAATGGGGGATGGTAGGGCGCGCGATGCACGCGCTATTGTACGTGTATTTGCCGCACCCTATTCTTTTTCCCCACCGCGCGCGGGGGCACCCACACACCCACATGCATACCACCCAATGAATACATACAAAAAGGCGCACATAGATATACGAAAGGCACAACATGTACACGCGCGGCGGCTCACATGGGTGGGTGGCACGTCGCTCACTACGTCATCTGTCCCCTCGGCCAATCGACGTGCAGCGCGCATTTTTTCCCCGGCATCGCAACAAAAAAAAGGGAGGACAAAAAAAAGCGCAAGCGGCATTACCCCCGTTGCCACGGACCAATCGCCATACGTAAAGAGGCATTTTTTATGGACACCGCTTGGGCGGCCCGCTCGGTCGGTTTGTGTGATAAAAATTGACCTAAGTTTTTTTTGCACGCTCCACGCTCGGCTATAACTGCCTAACATTAAAAAAGATGGGCTGTGTACGGGCTGCGCCGGGCTACCCAGGAAGGGGTTGCTGCAGCAAGAGGAAAAACTCGCGCGGATCCCGACTCTCGCCCGTCCCGCGCCTCACCGCGGCTCACCCCGCCGTTATGTGCACCTACGCCGCCTCCCCCCTCTCCCTCCCCCTCACCCACAGGCCGCCGAACGACTCTACCTCCCTCGTCCTCCTCTACCCCCCCCCCTCCTGCGTCGCCTTCCCCCGTGCGTAGAGAGATGTAATACAAGCCGAGATATGTGTGGCGCGGGTAGGGTCCTGCTCGCGAATGTATGTGCGAAAGATGGGCGAAAGCTCGCGAGTTGCCGATGGGGCAGGGGGAGGGAGACTGAGGGCGGAAGAGGGGGAGGAGTGACAGCTTTTTCTGCCTCCGTCTCGCTTTTTCGCGCGACCCCAACACAGTTGGTCTGACCGGCCAGAGAGTATCTCTCCTTGTCCTTTTGCCATTGCCGGATGTTGGCCGGCAAGGGTGTAAAATAATGTGCATAAAATGTAGCGTATTTATCATGCAGATAAAATGATGCGCTCGACTTTCGCGAGAAGCAGAAAGCTGCACATATACGCGAGAGAGAAAGAACGCGCGCGACCAAATCGTCGTCAGGCGGATCGCGGCTCACAAATCATGCAGCCGTGAAATCGCACGCTTGTGGCCTATCGCGCCGGAGACTGACTTCATCAGCGGATTATTCAATGAGATGAGCCTTTCATCATCATGTACGGGATTAACAAGTTACCAAGAAACAAGAGGATTTGGGCTCATTTTTTTACTCAATTTCAATTGATGAAATAACAAAATATATTGACAAAATTGTACGCTAAAATCCTTTTAAAAAAATATTTTTTTATAACGGAAAAGTAAAATTTAGAAAAGTTGACATTTTTTTTTTAGAAAAATACAATAACTTTTTTAGGATTTTTATTACGGAGGAAAAATTACTTCGTGTTTATTATTTAAATGTGTATGCGTATTTGATGTATAAATGATATAAAAAAATTATGTATAAAAGAGAGAAACTTGTTAAAATTATATATTATAATATTATGATATAAAAAGTTGGAGATTTAATATGTATCAGTTAAATATACAACATTATGTTTCCGAGTTTTAATTTCGTTAGTCACATTAATGTAGAAAATGCTTTAATTTTCATAGAGTATAATTGAATTAAACGTAGCCCGGTTTTCCTCATCACATAAATAAAATGGCTCATTAAGTTTTGTAAACGCCAGTTCTACATAAATACAATATTTTCGTGTTAATTTAAAGGAAATATTAATATATTAAATTAGACTATTTAATTTGTTATAATACAATTTGTAGAAATACAAAATTTTATATACTTTTAATTGATGTTAATGAGCTGCACTCATAAAATAATATAACGTAAAAAACAATAATTAATGTAATATTTAAAAATAAAGTTAACTTGCTTTTAAAAAAGTATTTTCATCTGATTATTTCTCTAAAATGTTGTGTTTTTACTTTAGCGATTAGAGTTACATTTGTCATAATAAAATAAAACTAATCGCATATTTCTGTCTATTTCCAATGATTCACCCCCTTAATTTCAATCTGGTGTAAAAATTTGTAGAACTTCCCTTCTGTTTACTATAGAGTATTCTTCACCGTGTGACATCGTCGATTTAATTAAAGTAAAATTATTTTGATGCAGTCAAAATAGAGACATCCCTTTAGTACGTTATAGAAAGTTTAAACCTTATGCGAGAATCATTAATAAGAAGCAGATATAAACCAATTGAACGTACGCAAAATAAACCCTCTTCGTTGTGGAATATTGCACTGTTATCGTGCGTTAGGCCTAATGGTTCGAGAATTGCCAATAATATTATATACTCACGTCGAAGGAAATTGGCATGAGTAGCGTTCAAATCTTTCAATCATGCGACCCTAAATGGTAACACTCAGATCCATATACCACCCGCCGAAAATTACATTTGACACAAGTTCACGGGCTTCCGAATCTTCAAATTCAAAATGTCTTTAGCATCCAATTAAATTACGCACATGTACATTCCATTGACGCATATAAAATCTTTCAATGTCAAATGTTTGCCTAAATGTAAACCTTAATCAAACTTTAAATGAACCTTTATAAAATAATCTTAATGAAATTTAAAATCTTAGTTGAGATAAATGAAACTGACTTATCTTTGATTATTTAATAATAATAGCCACAGTATCTTTATAAAAATGCTTTCACAATGAATTAGAAATATTTGCATAAATTCCTAGAAAAGTCCAAGTGGTCTCGGTTATATCGCAAAAATCATAATTTTGACAACAGACTTTGCTCTTATTTTGTTTTACATACAAACTGATGAAGTTCACACTTTCATCTATACATTATGACGTGAAATCGCACGGGTCATGCGATACAATTCACGCCAGTAATAATAACAATAATAAAATAAAATAAAATGACAGTCGCGGTGCAATATGGTCACACGCTTGGTACGACAAATGACACACAAGTTGCTCCAATTGACCGCTTCTTTGACCTTTAATTTTTCGAATTAATGATTGCATTTACATATGTATAACAGTTTCATACACGACATTTGAGTACAGGCAGAACATTTTTGTCTCAATAAACATGAGCTTGAATTTTCAGACCTTTGAGCAATTAAATTGTAATGTTCATTGCGCGATGTATCTCGTCGACGGAAAATTATAAATTATGTTTGGATGTTTCAAAAATCAATGTCTCATATTGATTTCCACTTTTATGTCATTTAATTGAAAATAAAATGACGACAGCTATTTTTATCTCGCTTTTTTATGTCTCTTTGCGCTTTGTTTTGTTTTATTTTCGTACGGTCACCGCAGTTTAAGTTAATGATTGCGGAGTCATTTGACCCAGTGGGGTAGTCGGCGTTACGCTACGCTATGGCTTTGTGCAATTTTTCCAAAACCCATGCTAGTGATCATCAACCTGTTGCATGCAGGCATCACGAAACTCGGTGACGATTCTACAACATACTGTTTTGGAAGTTCCTGACTAATTTTAAATACGACAAAAGTACGACCATTTTTATTAAATTGAAATCCAAACTATCCAACTATTATCATCTTTGTAATAAAATCACAAAATCACTATTTTATCGATATAATGTTATTCAATAATTAAATAAATTGTATACAATTATGTTAATGTATAAATAATAAATTAATTATGGAAATTAATTACATACAAATATAATACAATTTATAATTTAATCGTAAAAATTAATTGTAAAAAAATACAAAATACAAAGTGAAGAGGAAAAAAGAGCATACAAAATAATATGGAGACTTTACATATGACACTTTTCTAGATTTAAAGGAGTATAAATTATAAATATTACAAAGTAAAATTAGCTTGTATATGAAATATATATAAAAGACGCAGTAACAAATGGTGAGTCAGTTGATGGGTTAGTGGTGATCCGCTTGTCATTCAAACAGTCAATTTGTGCATAGGTTAGGACAAAACATATTGTTCGCTTTATTGTCGCGAACGCTGATCACGAGCGATGAACTATTACCAGTTATATAACCCTTAAAACTTGTCTTGTGGTTTTCATAAAAATGTAAACACAAAGAAGCTAAATTAAATATACTTTAAGTAAACAAAAATGATCTAACAATATTTGCATCAAAAATATAACATTCAAGAATAAAATGTATAGACCGAAACAAGTATATTTAAAAATGTAAATCACACAATAAAATATTAAAACACAATTATGTGTTTGATTATATCAAACGTAAACAAAAATAAAACAAAAACAAACAAAATATCTGTTCTTTGTCATACTACTTATTTTTATGACGAAGTATGTGCTTCGTCTACTATAAATAAACACATGATCATTCACTTGTAGCCAAAGCATTTACATTTTCACATATTTATATTTTATATATAATTTTGAAAATTAAACAATAATATAACATTAATTTAACCATTTTTGTTATTTGTAAAAAGTTGATTGCAAAAACATATGATTTGTACAATGCAAAAGAAATAATCATTTGTCAATTAGCACGACAATATAATATCTAACGATAAATAATGCAAACAGAAGAAGAGCTTCGTTAATTTGAAAATTAACGAAATAAAAATGACAAAGTTGGTTTTATTTGAACGAAAAAGTCTCCGAAATGTTGTCAAATAACTTAATTATGAATATAATTACTGCCTTATTTATTCATTGAAATGGATCGATACGTCTGCAGAAACATGTCAAATTTGAAAATGCAGAACGAATATGCTTTGCATTATTAACATTATATTACGTGAATGTAATAAAACAATAACGTGGGGGTTATTAAAACGTTAGTTAATCTAAAGTAAATACGTAAACGCGCGTTCAATTATTTATTTTTTCCAAATTAGTTTTACTTGTGCAATTTCAAACACGTCAATTTAAATATTAATACGGTAGCAAATGAACTTTTCTTCATTTTTTTGTCCAAGCTGATGTAATAAAAATAAATAAAAAATGAAAACAGAAAGGCCAAAAAAAGCGCTCTAAAATGGATGCTCATTTTAACAAACGACTTGGTGCGAAAAAAATAAGCTCTATATTGCGTACACGGTCTATAACACAGTTCCAAAGGATACAGTCCGACATTGAATTGTGATATCTTTAACGCAAAATGAGCGTTCACTAACACAACAACGCGTCATAAATTTTTCTCAGCATTATCTTATCCAACAAAAACATAGGTATGTGTGAAAACAGAAGCTTTCATACATGTAATATTTTACAGTTATCATGTCTTGTTAGAAAAAGTGTTCTGTGAACATTCATCCTTTCATCGGATTTTACTCGAAATTATCAACAAAGGTTAATTCAATTGTTGTATATATATATGTGTATATATATATATATTTTTTTTTTTTTTTTTTTTTTGTAAAATACACATATCTATTGGACAACTGCGAATAACAGTAATTTTACTGTTTCGTAAAAAATGTATAAAAATAATTAAAATGATCGAAAAATAAGTACGTTTTAAAACATTTTCTTCAGACTACTTTATTAGACTGTTTTTTAACCATTTTTACCGGATAAGTAGTTTATAGTTAGTGTTTGAGAAAAGTCAAAAGTAAAAAAAAGAAACTCAAAGGTAAATTAATAAAAGCCACGGAGCGCTTTGAAAAGTAGATTAATTATATCCGACGTCATAAAATTTGCGAAGTTTTGTGAAATATTTTGGTTTGATATTACACGTAATGTATATTCATTGTACTAAACAGGGGCGAGAAAGCGGAAAATGTAAAAACCGGAAACTAAGCTGGTACATTTAGGTAAGAAGATGGCGTAATATGGATCTCCATTTGAAATAAGCTCTTCAACTTTTTCTCCTTCTTCTGCTGTTGCCGCCATCACAGGCGGTGTTCCTAGTTTGTTGCGTTTGAATATTCAACGCAGCTTTTTTTCTTTCTATCTGTCTTTCTTTTTTTTTCTTTTTCCTCTCTCCTTTTTTTATTAGCTCCGGCAACCCTCTCTTCGCTCACGGTCAGAACATCTTTATTCATCGCCTTTCCAAAGATATAATTGAGTAATTATTTATAATATATCTAGAATATGCATGCTTCACTTCTCCACAGAATATATTAGTGCTTACTACCCCTAAACGTAACCTCTCTTTAACGTTGAGATTTGTGTATGCGATGCTTGACAAGGCATTTTATTTTATTCATATACGTTAAAGTATAATTTAAAAAGATACAACAGCCTTGCTTCACAATTGAACGAAAGAACATTTCAATATTTTGAGAACTTAATAACCTTTTAGACATGGAGATACACATTTTTTTGCATTATTTCATCACTCAGCGCTCATTTGAGGTCAACAATGTCCTTTTCTTCCAACTTATTTCGACAAATGAAAATAGGTTAATTTTTTGTAGCTTTTTCGTGCAACGTACAACACGCTGTATTCGATTAAAAATGCATATAGTTTAAATGAAGACAGAGAAAGTCCGGATAAGCGTATTTGAGAGGAATAATACCTGAGCTCAATTATGTACATATCTCATCGAGTACGTCTGCTAATTGACGTGATTTTCATTCGAGGAAAAAAAAAGAAAGTAACAATAATAAAAAAAGTAGGAAAATAACGAAGCTTGATCGATTTTTCACATTATAATTGTTATAATTATTGTTACATTTCATTCACGTGTGATAGCTAAAAAACAAGCTATAACAGCTGTTTCATTTAATAATTAAGTAACTTTATAATTACATCCACAACGGGATACTAATTGAGAGAATTGATGGAAAAACGTCATAATTAAGAACATTAATTCATAAAGGAGCGAGCATTGAAAAAATTATGCCCACCATTATGACATTTAAATATATGCGGCGCAAATTATATCTGTCACATGTACCGAGGATTTGTTTGATATTCATATATACAACAGCTTACAAATTATTGAATAAATTGCACCGCCACCAGACTATGCGACTCAATTTTTATGATGCAATGTGTAATTCATCAAAGAATTTGTTTCTGCCGTCTGCGAATTCATATTTAAATTGCGTTATTCAAGTAGCGATGCTCATAATTTATTAAATAAGCATCGGCCAAATGATGGATTAATGTAATTTACAGTCTACTCCGATTCCATTTTTATAATCCATCATTGCTGGCTGGACTGCGTCGTGTCGATTTCAAAACTTAATCAGAATGCTCACTCTTCAAATGTTTTTGTATACACGATTATACTCAACTGTCAAAATTACCAACAGATTTTTTTAAAACAAAGAGAACAAATTCTGACCTAATTAGACTTATATTAAGAAGGATTCACTACCATTTTCACGATTACTCTGAACTATTATCAAATCAAACAATATTGCTTTATGAAACACATTTGATTAAAATAAAAGATTATTTTCAAATTTAAATCTGAAGACATAACCTTTGGCAGGGAAAATATGTTCAATTCGTTCTTCAATTTTGTAAGTATATGACGTAACCACTGGACTACCGAAGTTCTTAGAAATGGTAGTTAGGTATCGCTACTTACATATAACTTTGATTATGTATGGTCAAGATGTGGCTATTACATGCTTACCAGGTTAGGGCCTGATAAGACCACCCATATGTTAACCATGACGCGACAACTAATTTCCGACTTGGGCCATATAAACACCCGGCGTTACATTCATGGTCATAGCCCGATTTGAAAGTCAGGATGCCCTATCTCCGCCATCCTTGGCCCTTACAGGGCTGCCATTTTTGAGACAAATGAAATAATGTCTCACGAAATCCTATTTCGTGAGACCCCAATCGGGCCCCAATCAGTCCACCATTAATCTGGTTTCAATCAGGCAAACCACAACAGGGCCACATCTGAAACATGGAATGTTCGATTCCAATTCTACTAATTGTTTGACTTAAGTAAAAGAGAAATGTTCTCGTTAATAATTATGAATATACATAAGATGAATATGTTCAATTTTTATATCTAATTAGATCAAAGTAAATGTGAATATGTCGAATTAAATTGGACAAACTTTTAAATTGTACCAAATATGCTTATGATTATCTTAATAATTAAATAACAGATCTGACGAAGATAAGTCAAATCTAAAAAAACAGTAGAATTAAATTCAAACATGTTCAATTTCATCGCCTAAATCAAAATAATGTTAAATACTCTATCATATCATCATCGTCAAAAATATTTGGTGACAGTAAATCCGGCATTATGTTTCGTGCAACACTTTTATGTGTCGTTGGTCTTTTCTGCAGTTGTTTTGCTCCTTAAATTATGCCTGCTGCCTGTTTGCATAAAATTCGCGCGCATAACGAAGGATAAAAAAATCAGAGTATCGTTGAATGGCAAGTTGCCGAAAATGGCGTTGGATATACATCTCCGCAATTACCATTACGTGCCTGAAGTTGGTCGTACATCAGAGTATAGCATAATGCTGTATTTAATGGGCAGCACTCCCGCATGGAGTATGACACGATATACGGAGCTAGTGAGTCAACATATATCCTGTCAGATTTTTAAAATGCCCTGATTTACAACAACCATTGTGTTTCTATGCCCGAGTATGTATTGTCGGAGCATTCGACTCGTCGCTTGAATTCGTTCGTAGTTTCCGTATTATTTCACGTCACTGACACTTGCCTTTTTGACTCTACTTCTCCTAATTATTCATCGTTTGAAGTCTGATATACATTTAAAACGTTTCGTCTGACGATCAATTGATCAAATCTTTAATAAACAATCATATTTAATTTTCGTCTTACGATTTATTTGATATTCACTTAATTTTTAAAAATGCTCTCATATTTTTCTTTTTCTAACGTAAATAATAATTTATCAACATTGTATATCCCAATTTTTGTATCTTTTCCTTTTTCATCAAATATTATAAACTACATTACTAATTTTAATTATCATCCCATCATTCGATACTAATAATATTTCTTCATAATTTTTTTCATAATTACATTTCAATTAAATTTACCTTTAATTTCAATAAATAAAAACTAATTAAAAAAAGATTTAATGAAATATTCGAGGAAACGCTAAAAGTGATTTAATGTGAAAGCGAATATAAATGACCAATCTTATTAATTAAAATTAAATATAAATAATGTAGGAGAAAAGTGCGGTTCATTTTGTTGATTTTTCTGGAATTTTCATATTTATTTTAAATTGTTTATAATTTTTCTTAAACAATGAATTGATCACAAAATATTATAAAATAAATCGTTGACTTAATTAAAGTTGGCATCGAATGCTTATTAAAATTACAGTTAATCAATTTCAAATGTACTAATGTGCAATAAACGTATATATACAAATGTATGCATTACATTCACGGACAGTAAAGCAAAATATTGGCGACGCTTTTCATTAACTTATCTTTTGCTGAACAAACGCGCATGCATAATAGTACAAGTAAAAGAACTGCCATTTATATTACCCTTCGTCAAGGAAAC
This sequence comes from Gryon sp. ZL-2020, assembly GCA_022817425.1. Taxonomy (NCBI): domain Eukaryota; kingdom Metazoa; phylum Arthropoda; class Insecta; order Hymenoptera; family Scelionidae; genus Gryon; species Gryon sp. ZL-2020. The sequence continues at coordinate 9,484 of JABFPJ010003734.1, forward strand.
TTATCGTTATTGGTTCGTACGAGTTTATCAAACATCTTCCCATCTACGGATAATATAATTTCCCAATCTTCATTTTTACATCAACTTTTTATTTCAATCTCATACTTGTCACAAATCGCGTTAATTCCCTATCTCAAAGTCGACAAAAAAGATTTCTTTTTTTAAATTAAATTTAAACCTTACATTAAGGTGATAAAGAAAAATTAATTGATTATTATTTAAACATATAAAGATACGCTACAACCAATTATTCTTCTGGCGATATCGTTAACCGAACGGTTTAAAGATTAAATTTATTTATGAAAAACGTAACTTATCCCTAAAATAGTTCGGCATCATGAATAAAAATGATATTACTCGTTAATTCGTATGACGATCAACTAAATTGTAAGCTGATTTTTGCAAAATAAATTGTATTATCGGTAGCTTCTTCGGACACATGCAACCAAGGTTAAGTCAACCAGCAGGCTTGGCCTGATTGTAAGTTATATCCGACGCGCTTGCTTTATATCCCCAAAGCAACTTTCCGCACTCGTAAAGCTGTTACTGCCGAGTACTGGAACTCCGCGCGCACATTCTTTTTTTCTCTCTTTTTCTTCTTTCGTTTTTCTCTTTCTTTTTTATTCTTCTTCTTCTTTTTTTTTCGTTGCAGACTCTTTATTTTTCTGTTCGTCCAGTGCCTTCCTTTTCACTCGTTGATTCTAAAAGTGTATCGTCCTCTTTAATGCAACACGTGCGCACGATTTTCAACCCTGACTATTCATTTATTTATGCACAGAATGAAACGCAGCCTAATGTTTTGGTATCAGTTAAATTCCGTAATTTATTTTGAATTACTAATGCAATCACATAATGATAATCATGTATTAAATCATTTGAATTTCATGGTAATTAGCTTTTTATCAATAACGAATTTTACATTAATTTATTGCACCTGATATATGTAGGAATTTATGTGATAAAAGTTGATTCACTGTTTCAGACGTTCGTAATTTTACATTTGATTAGGCGAGATTTTCAGATAAAAATGACAATTATTTAGATATCAACGTTTATGAATGTTTACATTACGATTCTGATAATGCATTAAGGGTTATTTTAATAAATCAACTAGTAATATTAAATCAAATATTAAAAATAGTAGAATAATTAATATACCGAAAGTAATTAAGATTGTAATTAAAATTCTATTCTAGAGAGACAAAATGAGACAAGTTTATAGCAAAATGTTATAAGAAGTTGTTCAAATAACAAACGGAAGTAAATTAATATAATTTTTAAGGAATTTAATTATGAGCAGTAGTATTAAGTATATAAGAATTTACATATTGCATATTCATACATTTAATTTACATTTAAAATATATTTCTAAAATATATTTGTAAAAAAATAAATCAAAATACATTTTTAATATATTTTCAAATATATTTTAACGGCAAAAAGTTGTTCAAAATGTTTTGACATACATGTCAATATACACTACCGCCAGAAAGTTCGTGAACGCATTTCAGAAAGTATGATCTGAATTAAATTCGTATAATTGTAATTATATGGGTCACAAATAAAAATCATACATATCTTCTTAAAGCTTAGGTAATAGGCTTTCAAACCATGCATAATTGGTTTTAAAAAAATATTTTTTATATGTAATAATTACAATATTACAATACGAAATTTTAACAATTTTTGGTACTTTTTCACACAAATATCACACTAACAGCAAACATTGAAAATTTCTAAAAAATATGCAATATTGTAGAGAATTTAATATACTTAAAAACGGTATATCATTTTTTAATTTTACAACCTTATATTAACAATATTTTACTCATTTATAGTTGTCATAGTCATGAACTTTTTGACTTATCAACTATGAATTTTGCATTTCACGGTGTATTATGATAACTATAAACGAGTCGAATATTGTTAATATAAGGTGTAAAATTAAAAAATTATATACTGTTTTTAAGTATATTAAATTCTTTACAATATAGCATATTTTTCAGACATTTTCGATGTTTGCTGTTAGTGTGATTATTTATTTGAAAAAGTACCAAAAACTGTTAAAATTTCGTATTGTAATATTGTAATTATTATATATACAAAATATTTTTGTAAACCCAATTATATATAGTTTGAAAGCTTATTACCTAACCTTCAAGAAGTTATGTATGATTTTTATTTGTGACCCATAGAACTGAAATTATAGGAATTTAATTCTGATCATATTTTGATAAGTGCGTTCACGAATTTTTTGGCGGTAGTGTATATATTATGTAAAATTATATAGAAAAATTATATAATATGTTGAAATTTAATATAAAACTTCATTAGATAGCTGAGTCTTAGGTGTCAAATTAGATTTTTTAAGTTTGATATTTATTATCACAAATTATCACAAAATTATAGATTTAAGATTAAAATCCCAGTATATCTGCAGAAAGTAAGTAATATCCTGATGAAAAGTTAGAAATTGTTGCGAATAATTCAAAATTTCGCTATCCCAATAACCTACAATAACTTGGACGTGGAACAATTTTCCCACATAAAATACGTAAAAGGTGAATATAAAACAGTTAGGAATTAATTGGCAGTGCAACGCAGGTAACAATCTACGCGCGTCTGTCTCATAGATGCCAACCTTGATACGCGTTAAAACGTCCAACAAAGTTGTATAAAAATGTGCAGTAATATAGCTTGTGGCAACTTTTGTTGGAAGTAAAACTTGAGGCTATCCGTGACCAAGACATGGAGGAATGGCAAAGTGGGAGAACGTGTTATTCTTCGTATACAGGGTTACTTCCTTGTGCAAACGAACAGAAGTTTTAGGGAGGAACGTAACCTAGGTCTCGGGTCGTTGGCTGATGGTCATAATCTGTAGAGACCTGCATAGGGTTGTGAAACAAGAAGGGTCTTGAGGTTAACTTATAATAACAGAAGTTACCGCTGCGAGTTCGCGCGCTCACCGGATAGCTTGGACATGCCAGGACAGTTTGAACGAAACTGAAGGATGGGATGATGCCAAGTGTCCTGGCAACGTTTCCATCAAGTTGTTACATAAGATGTGAACCCGAACTCTTGTACCGTCATCTACTAAATATTATCTGTACATCTATAGATGACATTTGTATCTATTCCAAACTAGATAGATATACAATTATTCATTCAAAAGACTTGTTTAAATTTAAATTAACTTTTGAACACGATATGATATTGAAACATTACTCACTCTCAGAAAAAATGCATTACTGTTAGATGAATCCTTTTACCATAAAAAGATTTTCTATTTAATATTTCGACAAAAAGAAATCTTTTTGTGTCAAAAAGAAAATATTTTTACATATAATTGTTTTACCTTGAAAAAAAAAAATTTTAACTTCAAAAGTAATAAATTTTATCTGAAAATGAAATGTTTTTAACATTAGCATTATTTTGATTTAAAAAACGTATTTAAAGTATTAATACATTAAAATTTTTATTGTTTGCAATCATTTATTTAAATAGTTCGACGGGAAAAATTGAAATTTTTGATGGCAAATCGAGAAGTCTCTTCTTCTTCTTGACATGTAAATCAGATTCTTCAATCGTAATATTTAATTAATTATTAATTTAATAAGTAATATTTTACTCAGTTATATTGTGTCACTTGAGTCAAACAATTCACTTTGATGGTAACCGCTAAATAATCAAATCAGATGTCAAAATCAAAATTTCATCAAAATTTGAGTCTTTTTGTGTCAAAAAGAAAACTTTTTACAGTTACAATAAAAAGTTTTGCTGTAAAAGTAAATTAATTCTGCTTCAATGTATGATATATTTTAAAGTAACATTTTTTCTTCTATGCATTAACAGAATAATATTTACAGAAAATAGAATGACGACAACAAGAAATTACTTTTGCTATCAAAATATATTTTCTGAGAGTGCTAAAGTTGAAAAAAAGGCCATTTTATTCAAGCTAATATATTGTCCCTCACAATCGAAACTATATTTTAAAAATATATGCAAAAATATATTTTGATTATACTTGTATAAACTTAAATATATTTTTACATATATTTTTATACATATTGACACATATGTTTTTGAAAAAATGTATTAAAATATATTTAAAATTATCTAACGCTTTGCCGAAAACATATTTGATCTATTTTACATATATTTGTGCATATATTTTAAAATATATTATATTCCGTGAGGGGTAGTTCTAATCAAATATTCCAATACTTTGAGCTACTTTTAATAAACAATATTTATTCAGTATATCATATCCATTTATTTGCACTGACTGCCGACGGTATTTTAAACTACCATTTCAACAACACAGTTAGACGATATTAAATTTGTATTTTTCACATCGAATGCATCATTTGGATGCTGATGATCATAAAGTATCATTGTCGTACAATTAACAATCATATAGTACCTACCCACGTGCGCAGCGCAACCAACGACGTATCAAGTAAAGCGTAACACTCGATGGTTGTGAGCGTTAATAATTTGCTTGTGGCATATACATCGTTAAGTGACAATCGAAAGTGGTAGGATGAAGCATTACATTTTAACGAATATTACAAGCTTCTTGACTAACCACAGTTTCCCTCATAATAAACTCTACCGAGTGTGCACTCCTAAATCACAAACTAAAAACGTGTATATAATATACATATATATATATACACTCTCGTTACTTGCAATTGAAAACAAACATAATTAACTTTGTGAAAATATGTCATACGAATAATTATCGATGTGTATTTGTTAATATACGACGTCGGTATATATTAATTAAGGGTGTTTCACCAGTCGAATGATTTTGTGATGGAGTGATAATTGGATGAAATCGCATATTTTGTACTTTTCGTTATGCGTTTATATATATCGAGAGATTCATAATCTCATTAGAATAAATATAAAGAGAGTTCCAGATGAAGTGCACTTCTATTATACTCCCTGATCGCGACTTTATGTATTACGTTTAATTAACGATGTTACGAAATCTATGAATCATATATGTAATGCCAATTTAACATATATATGTCATATATTAAATCATAAGAAGTAGACTTATTGAGCAAAACAAAAACCTACTATATTATTTAATTGCAAATGTAACTTCTTAATTTCAAAATAACTGCAGTGATGTTTATTGTGAATTACTTGTAAAAGCAACAATATAATATAGTATATTGTAAATTTATTGTAATACGTAAGTATGTAGAAGGCATTTTTTCATATTATGCGTGCTTTTATTATGATATATGAAATATATAAAATTATTCCTATTTTCTATTGTGAAAGATTTAAGTTTAAAAATAATGCAACAGATTCCAAACAGTTCACTTTCAATGAATACGTGCAAATTTATCAGCATCCGCGAATATGTAATTTATTAACTTTACACAGAATGGAACAAAACACTAATAATGTGTACTTGAAATTTAATATGATACTTTTGTGTAATATAATGATGTATTAATAAAAGGTATCGTTATTTGTACTTGCAACAGGTTAATCAATAGACTTAAATAGATTTAAAAGTGACACGCTATTATCTCGCAGAAGAAAAAAAATAAATCTAGAATAATTATAATGTACTTGAATGAATTTATAACTGTGCAAAAATATGCACACTAATTACATTTATATAACAAAGTATTTCGCAATTAGTTAATATAGTTTATAATCAACTTTCTGAAGTTGAAGAAGTTAATTAAAATTAAATTTTAAAAGAATCGATTGTAAAGTAGACAAGTAATTTAACGAAAAAATGAATTTTTTAAACATTTTCCGCATTTAAGACAATTAATATTATTATATTAAATATAATAGTACTCTAATTTTTTTTTTTTTTTTTTTTTTTTTTTTTATT